>JAXGGA010001783.1:0-140258 GCA_038373865.1 Uloborus plumipes | reverse complement strand
TATTTTTAGAAAGAGTTTTCCCATATTGGATTTCGAGTTCGATCTCTAGGGTGAAAGGAAGTATTCTTAACCATTAGATTACACAAAATTGTTAATTTTACTCCAAAAATAACTTCGTTAAATATGTCACATTTCAACAATTTTTCAGATGTAGTATTTTTTCTCCGTTCCCTCTTCTCTCTTGCTCTTATTCCTAGTCGATTACTGTCAACGATTTGTTGAACCTCAAACCAATTTAATTTTTACCGAATGTATAACTTTTCAAGAGTCTTTGTTTACCTCTTTTTTGTCATATTTTTCCGTCTTATTACTTCATATAAGGCTTCAAAATGCCGAATTTTGTATCAATTTTTCAAAATTTCTCCCGGGGGACAATCCCCCGGACCCCCTGGAATCGGGACTAGTCTACTCTACACCCCATTTAAAAAGAGGTCATTGCAACATCCTAATACCCATCCCGCAATTAGGTCATGTTATCACTTATCAGCGAAAACGACACACGAAAGCTTTTAAAAATGTTGAATGAATTGTATTTACAATTCAGTTAAACAGATAAAATTACGTCCTTTGACAAAATTTACGCTATTTATGTGAAAATAATTGTAGGAAGTTTAAGTAAAGGTTTGGGGAGGGGGGGGGGCCCACAAAAAGTTGCATAGGGGCCCATGAAACCTGTCGACGGCCCTGTTTACTTCGCTCTTAATCTAAAAGAAGTAACTAAATATAATTGCATTTAGCAAACAAATACATATTTTAAAAATATGAAGATACACCGTTTTTACAATGAATAACACAAATATAAATTACTATGAGTTTTATGCAAAAAAATCTGGTATGGACCCCACACTACTTCCTTTTACGTGTATATTTCTTAGTAGTTGCCTTAAGTGTTAAAAAAAAGTGCTTGGAGTAAGCAAGGTAACAATTCAAATACAGTCGACGCTCGATATAACGACCGTCTCCGTCCTACAGAAAACGGTCTTTATAACGAGTGGTCGCTATAAGAGATAGAACATAGAATGTATTGGGATACAGTTGGGGGTTTTCTCACCGGTCGTTATATTAGGATAGTCTTTATAACGTGTGGTCGTTATAACGAGCGTCGACTGTATTTGCTCCCCTAATCTGCCACGAAACAATGCAAAAAATATTTTACAATGGTTAATTTTCTAAATATTGCTGATTTTAATATCATTCAGTGAATTTTTCGCAAAATATCGCCAATAGCGCGAAGTTGAACCCAAATTCAAAAAATAATTTTTTCGCTAAATTTGTAGCCAACTTGGCGATATGTCGCCAAGTTGGTGTCAAACACTTGGCAACCAAAAGCTTGGCGACATATCGCCAAGTGGTCTCGCCAATTCATATCACTTGAGTCTGCATTGAAATTAACACTGATTTACCCCAAAAAAGGTGTAAAACACCCCCTTGGGAACATTCGAATGCAACCACAAGGGGAGGTGCAAAACTAGACCATCCTCAGAGCCTACATACCAAGCTAGAAGTTTCTAAGGCATATAGTTTTTGAGTTATGCGAGACACATACGCACATACATCCGCACATACGTACATACAGACGTCACGAGAAAACTCGCCGTAATTAACTCGGGGGTGGTTGAAAAGGATTTTTCGGCTGCTTATATGTTGGTAGGTACATATGCACGTGCTGACAGGTCGAAAAAACTACTGAACATTCATTCGGGGGTGAGCAAAATCAAAATTCAGACTCAAATTTGAGTGATTTTTTTTCGCGATCACAATACTTCCTTTACTACGTAAAAGGAAGTAAAAAAGACACAATAAAACTTTGAAAGAATTATTACAGCAGTGAAACCAAATAGCAGATATGATTTGAAAAAAAAAAAAAAAATCCCCGACATTAAGTTAAGACAATTTTTATGTTATAATATTCAAAAAGTTTTTTTATATAAAGATATTGAACATTAAATTTTTATTTGTTCTAGGTTAATTTATTGTTTAACTCTGCGTCTTCTCAATTGTAATTAAGATTTTTGTATCGTAAAAATTATTTTGCACGTATTAAAATTTTCCCTTTGGTATGTCTGGCATTTTGAAAAAGTGCATACTAAACATAAGTCATCACTAAAAACGACTAATCATTAAAAAGGGTTTTAATTGCAGATAAACACGAACTTTCACAATATTTAGTGTTTAGACTTTTCCCACTATTATTTATGAAGAAAAATAACTGCGCAATGGTAAAAATGTAGTCTTTGTTCATTGGTCATTGCGTTTTTTTTTTTTTGCATCTTTATGAGAAACGTTTGATGTCAAAGTCAAGGTTGTAAAAATTTGATTTTTAGTTTTCATCTCCCCCCCCCCCCCCCAAGGATCCTGTCCCGTATTTGCAGTTCTTAAATCTGGCAATCCTGGTTTTACGGCAGCTATTTGAGGACACCCAATAAAGGTGGCACATTTTCTTGCGTGTTATTGCACCAAGGCCGTATCCAGAAAAAAATTTCGGGAGGGGTCCAGTTTCGCACATTGCACAAACACGCACACATGTTTGTATGTGTTATGAGTCTAATTTCTAGCTGACCCCCGCCTCCCCCCCCCACACACGATGTTTGATTGTGTGCGTGTGTGTGTGTGTGTGTGTTTTTTTTTTTTTTTTCATTTCTTTATTCTTATTATTTTTTTGAACTGACCTTTATTGGGGGTAGTGATATCAAGAGAGATATGCAATGAGAACTTTTTTAAGTGGGGTAGAATAACCGTAACTTTTGGGGGGCCGGGGGTCTCCCCCGGGTAAATTTTTGAAAAAAAGTTTTAAAATTCTGCATTTTGAGGCCTTATATGGGGCAATTGGGACTTCAAAAACATGTTTGAAAAGTAGGCAAACAACAATCTCATAAATTTTCTGCATTCTTTTGCAAATTAAAATTAATCAAAGCGTAAAATTTTTTTTAGTTTAGCAAACGATTAATATTAAGCGACAGAGAGGAAGGACAAGGGAGGAGAAAAGATTAACACATTATCACTTGCTTACATTGGTTTTCACTATGGTTACATAGTAGTTTTTGATCAGTTCCCCAACTCACCGACAGACACAGCACTTAGTAACATAAAATAACCAATAGTACAAAACACATAAAATTCTTTAAAAGAAATAGTGTAGAGATTTAAAAAATAATTAATGAGAGAGTAACATTCTGGCCATTTAGTTAATTCATAGTTTAATTATTTGATAAGAAATGGGATTGAAGCACTTTTAAAGGAGTTTCAAAAAGGTATTTAATGATTTTCAAAGACTCTAGAACAGTTGAAATTCTTTAAAGCATTTCATTTGCACTTTCCAGTCTCTGACGTTTAAGTATTATTCAACCGCGACGAGATGGCCGGTGTCAATCAAATGAGAAAACGAGTCTATTCCTTAAAATAGGTAGAGAAGGAAGAAACTCCAGTGTGCCATATTTGCAAGTTTAGCGACATTTTGGCGAAGTGATAAGTTTTATGAAATATTAAATAGTTCTTCGAGCCACACCTGCATTTGGCGAGGAAGTGAAAACAAGTCTTTTCTTTCTTTATTGCAATCCTTATCTTACCATTTTGTTTTTAAATTTAAATGAAAAGTTGGATGCTCTGCAGTCAATGGCCAATGTCTGCGGAAAGATACAAAACCAAGACCCACCTAGTTTCTTCAGGGCCCGATTAAGATATCACGGGGCCCCAGGCCAAACACTGTTTTTGGGGCCCCCTGCACTGAGGCTTCACAAATATAGGCATAGGATGAAACGAATTTAGGCATTGACTACAACAATTTTATTCATTTGGGGGCCCCTAAGTTGTGGGGGCCCTAGGCCGCGGCCTAGTTGGCCTATTCGGTAATCAGGCCCTGAGTTTCTTATATCCAATGAGAAATCTTTCTCGATTGTGCAAAAATTAAAATAGGTTCCTCTTTGGCTAATTTCTCAAATTGGGAGACCAATTAAAGGTAAGCAAGGTGACGTATTCAAGCTTTATAACCAATGCCGCAATTGTGAATCCCATTCCTCAATTTTCATCTGCGTATCACCCCTTCCTAAAAATGGACAATCCTGAAAAAAGGAGGAGTCATAGGCCATCTCTGCGAAGTTGAATAATAGTTGATTGAACAGTCTTAAGAAATTGTTAAAACTTTGAAAGACATCTTTTTAAGATTAAAATAGAAATAAAAAAATACTTATAACGACAATTTATTTTTCAATCACGAGAACTGCAGAAAACGAAAAAGAATACAGGTAGGGTAATATTTTTTCTCGTGCTTAACATATCAATGAAGGAATCAATTACAAAGTAACTTCTAAAATACTGAATTAGGTATTTAATGAATAGTCAGAAATGAAACATGTGAGTCACAAAAAAAATATTTTTGAAAATATGCTACAAAAAATGCTGGAATATGATTTTTGCATTACGCAAAATATTTTTAAAATCAAGGAGCTGAGTTTCGCGCAATTTGATGCCCACCTCCCACGAACCATTTGTGTTAGAAACTTTAAAATTCAAGGTTTACAGCTACATTTAACGACGTTTTCAAGCATTTGTAAATGGAATTCTTTTGAAGTAACTTTTGCTTGTTTTTTAACTGTAACAGTAGAGGGTCTGTGAACATATCCGTTTTTGTGTGGTCTTGTTGATTGAAGACATGTTTAGCTATTAAAAATCCCTCGAGGGTTACAAATGCTTATAAATGGGGACCAACAAAGTACCCTCTTAATTGAATCAGGGCGGTGAGAAGCAATCTCAGCCTAGTCGGAAACTAGGGGCCCGGCGATTAGGGGGTAAAAATCTGAGTGGTGTAGGATTTATAAGTTTTACGGGGGAGGAGGGGGCCGTCGATCAAACTGACAAGTAGCTTGCCTTGAGCCTGAATTGATTTGGGAAAGAGAGCTAGAAGTGCTAATGAGAGTCTTGTTTTCAAGTATGTTTGGTGCTAATGAGAATTGGAACTGTCATTTTTTTTTTTTTTTTTTTTTTATACTTCTTCAAATTTTCACTCGTTTAATAGTTAAAAGGAAAAAAAAAACTTTTTTTTTTGCTATTTGAAATGTAAAAAAAAAAAAAATTTTTTTTCTATTTTACGTTTTAAACATTTTGGGTTTCGGGGGGGGAGGGGGCAGGCCCGTCGGGCCCCCCTCTGGATACGGCCTTGTATTGCACACTATGTAAATTATTCCACTTCTGGCAAACAATTAGATTGTCTATTGACATTTTGATTTTTTTTTCTTTCTTATTTTCTTCTCTTTACAAACTACAACTTTAACGATAGTTAAAAGTCAATCTAGTAAAGAACTTTAATGAATCGTTTGATGTTCATATTTTCTTATTGCTGTTGAATAACATTTCAAACATGCTAAACGATTTAAAAGGGAAAGAACACCACGATTTTTAATTTGTGACATCAGAAGATTTACCAAATTGAATATATAATTGTAATCTGAGGCTCTGCTAGTTATAGAAAAAATCTTCAATGGGATAAATCAGTTTATAATTCTACATTATTAATTTAATTAACGTATTTACCATTAAAACTCAGACAGCAATGAGATACATTGCTCTGTTGAATGGAATAATAATTTTAAATTCATTATAATTGTGTATGCACATACACATTCTTACTTTTTGAGTATAATTTTCAATGTTTTAAGCTATGAAGGAACGACTTTAGTTATGTATGACAATGGCAATTTATAACCATAAGGGGTCGCCGAATTACTATAAAAAAGAGTAAGAAGGGTGAAGTAGAAAAAAGAGTAAGAAAGAGAGAAAGAATTGTGAACATTTAGAAGGGTCGGCTTTTTACAAATTTTAATTTTTACTTGTAGTTAGTGTAGAGTTATTATTGCTCAGACCAAGACACGAATTAGTAACCCAGTTCAAGGGATGGATGTCACGAAAAATCATCACGAAAAATTTCTGAAAACGATGCATTGAAAAAGTAGTAAGTTACAATTTTAATGGCGAATTTAAATCTTAAGAAATTTAATAATTGAGCTTTTTGCGGCTTTGTGACTGAATTGTACATTATTCACGAAAATGTCTCAAGTGATACCGTCTGCGTCAAAGTAGACGTTATTCTCGAGTCTTATTGTTGCAGCTGACAGGTGATCGAAGAATTTTTTGATCATTAATATTCATCCAGCTATTCCACGATAACCACATCACATCTCGTATCCTGATAAGAGATTTGATTTTAATGTCATATACATACAATTGTATCCACCTGTATATTTATCATTAGCGTTTAATTCTTCATCCCAATTATTTATTGATATGAGCAATATCAGACACGTAATAACACGGCTAGAAAATCTTTCCACAGTTCTTTTTTTTTTTCTTCAAGCATCTTGACATTGATTGATAAACTCTCAGATTCGTTACTGAGACCGGTTGTAACTATTCTTAGTTGTTATTTCTCCAATGATTACTAAAACATTTTGTCAATTATTATGGAAGCAGTTACTGATGAGTGATGACCAGGGGTGGAGTGTATTTAGAAGTCTTACTTAGACAAGATATTTTTGACCAGCCAAGAATATGAGATATTTAATTCATGATCTTCAACTTCAAAGAATAAATCCGAAACTGCAATGTGAATCGGTACTTATTCCTGTCAGATGATTTTTTATTAATTTTGTACTAATGGATTTCTATTTTTAAGTTGCATCATTGGAATCTGGATTTTGATTAAGGCTCGACCGATGGCATTTTTTGGCCGATGGGCCGATGCCGATTGTTGGCCGATTGTTCAAAGTCGGCCGATGGCCGATGGCCGATTATTTTCCTTTTCCATCGGCCGATGGCCGATGCCGATGGCCGATGGTAAAAACATAAAAAAATTAGAAAAATAAATGTTTATAAGAGATTTGATGGGTCACATATTCATTTCATTCTACTTCTTTCTTTTTCAGACATTCAGATTTTGGCCTAAATTTCTATTTTACTACCACTCGACAAAAACTGAGAGAGTGAGACGTAGTAAGTTGAGAAATCATTCATTCGAGTTTTAAGCATTTTCTAGGAACAAAAAAAGTGTTCAGTATATTGTAGAAACCTATATGTGAGCTATAGCAGGGTAGGAATACCTGCGTGAATTGACGCAATAGCGACAAAACAGAATCTTGACGCTATTATGCTCGAGAAGTATTATTTTCGATGAAATTGCTCGGCACTGCATCAAATACCAGAAAAACTACTGCCACAAAAGTTTTAACGAGCTGCGAATCGGCGATCGTCGAAACTTCACTATTTAAGTGCACTCAAAGAAAATCAATCAGCGGTCGAGAGTCAACTTTTATGGCAAAAATTTGGGGAAAAAAAGAAAGAACAGTGCAAAAAGTTTCATACAACGCAAATTTGGAGATCGCGGAGTTTTGCGAACAGAAACCGTTCTTTTACGCAAAATTTCGGAAAAAAATAAATACAATGTGCAGAAAGTTTCATCCAGCGTACAGTCGGTGATCGTCGAAAGTTCCCGGTTGGGGTCCGCTTCTTTTCCCTCATTTTCACTTTATTTTTAAGACCATTTAAAAGTAGGACAATTTAAGGAATGAACTATTAAAGTAATAGAAATCAAATTTTTTTCATTAATCACGTGCTTATCTGGAAATTACTTTTTAACCATCATCTCAATGTTTTAATTCTGGAAAATTTTGATTTGCTTTGTGGATTAAAATTATTTTCAGAACGCTTTATTTCCACGATAGTTGTTTTTAAGCACATGCATAATGAATTTCCGTGTGAGTAAAAGGTTTTTCTTTTCTTTTTTTTTTTCTGCCTGATATTCCAACATTGAGCATGTGCTTCGCTGAAAATGGCGTACAGTTGATGAGTCTTCAATCCTTTTGCATCCTTTAAATATTTTAATTATTTCGATATTCTGGAGTTATTTAATATATAGTACTTCAAATGAACTCATTTTACTTTTTATTTTATTAATTTATTAATTTTTTATCTCAAATTTCAGCTTCTTCCAATTTATTGATTTTTAAGAGCAAGAATCTGAGAAACTGTCATAGCATTATGAGGTGATTCATGACCTCTCAGATTTTTTCCAAAAAGTTACCAAATGCTTATTATCTTACTGAAAGACCAAATCCAGAATGTTTTGCTCTAAAGTTGAGTTGTTTAGTTTTTATGGACCCCTAAAGGTGAAGCTGCGGCATCAAAAATTAAGCGGATTTTCAAGACATGGAAGTTTCTGTGAGCCAAAAGTCTTACCAGGAACTGTTGAACTCCAATTTTCTTTTTCTATATGGAATATAGAAGGTTCAAACTTTATAAAATGAATGTTAAAGTTGAGGTAAGTTGTTGCCGTAAGGTCAGTAAAGGCCCTCAAAACAAGGCATTTTTGACGTTTTTCAGCGTTTTTGAGGTCTAAAAACAGCTTGTACATTTCAGTTGCCACGGCAAAAGTAGTGTCGTTTGAAAGACCAGTGTTAGCACTTTAAAGTAATGTATAAATAACCAAGGAAAGTTCAACGTGCTTTCAGTTTCGTAAGGCCGAAATATGAGAAATGTCATATTTTACCGATATTCATACGGTCATATCTTCCTCTGCCAACAACATATTGAAATATTTTTTCTGCCAATGTCATACTCTGTTCTAATGTACAAGCTGTTTTTAGACCTCAAAAATGCTGAAAAACATCAAAAATGCCTTGTTTTGAGGGCCTTCACTGACCTTACGGCAACAACTTACCTCAAATTTAACATTCATTTTGTAAAGTTTGAACCTTCTATATTCCATATACAAAAAGAAAATTGGAGTTCAACAGTTCCTGGTAAGAGTTTTGGCTCACAGCAACTTCCATGTCTTGAAAATCAGCTTAATTTTTGATGCCGCACCTTCAACTTTGGGGATCCATAAAAACTAAACAACTCAACTTTAGAACAAAACATTCTGGATTTGGTCTTTCAATAAGATAATAAACATTTGGTAAGTTTTTGGAAAAAATCTGAGAGGTCATGAATCACAGGCGTGACACTCTCAGATTCTTGCTCTTAATCATTTTTTGGAAAATAGCAAGCTTGTTTTACTTTTCATTCGTTTTAACACAAAATACAATTGACAAAATATGTTTTCTTGTTTCAGTAGAAAAAAAATTCCTGCTCTAAAACAAATAGCTAAGGGTTGGTATGTTTTTCCTGGAAGTGAAAAAAACTCCATAAAAACTATAATAGTTAAAAATATTTTGCTATTATTTATTTAAAAAAGAAAAAGAAAGAAAAGAAAAACGTAGGATACAGTTTTTAACCACAGTATAACACTATGGCAAATTAGGGGGATTATATAATATCCTTGTCTTTCATTGATATAAATTTCTTCGTTAAGAAAAAGGTTTATTGAAAAAAAAAGAAGTTGTCGTAATTATTTTTATTGTTAAATAAATGGAATCCATATGTTAGTTCAGTCTAAGTTTGTTAGTCCAACTGTTGGTTCAGTAGGTCCATTTCCCGCAAATAGTCATTCAATATTTTTATGTATAAGTTAAGATTTCGTTTAAAATTTTCTGAAGAATTCAATTTACAATTTCATCTATTTCTTACAGGTAATTAAAGTGAACATGGAAAATTTTTTTCAGCCATGTTATAGTTTAAATAAAAATAACCGAGTATGTAAGATGATGGTAAGTTAGGGGCCGTCGACATATTTACAATTCTAATTTTTCAATGAAAACATCTCTTAGAAAATCACAGAACAGTGGAGAAAAATGCGTAAGCAGCAGAATTATGCTTCTAATAGAAAGATAAGGTAAAAGAGAGGAGCGTTGGGGCTGATTGCAATAAAAAGGCACGCTAGCATTAAAAATTGCAAAAGCAAAATGATGAGTTCAGTTCAAGCGAGATATGGTAAATAATGCGCGCGATTATAAGTATCGTAGTGCATGGTGGCACTGGTACATATTTATTATAATTCTGCATTTTATTAACCTTTTAACTGTCATGCCCGAGATAGTCTCGGGCACAGCTGGTTTTCGAAAATGTCACGCCCGAGTATTACTCGGGGTATTTTTTTTTGAGTATATCGTATTGTTATACCCGAATATATATCGGGAGACGTTCATTTCAACTTCATCTCTTTGTCAAACCCGAATGTTTCTCGGGTTTGTGCTTGGAAAAGTGTTAAAAATCAAAATAACTTGACAGTTAAAGGGTTAATAGGTTAAATCTTAAACATCAAAATCCGCCCTAATAGCGGACACCTAAGCTCAAATTTTTTTTGCATTGAAAGAGGCATTCCTTGTAACGTCGAAACACGTATCTGCAGTATCCCTGCTTATTTGTGCCTCCTTAACGTTGTATTTTTCTCTACTTCAACAGCACAAAGGTATTTGTAAACTTTAAAATGTTGTGTATTTATAGATTTTTTAAACATTTTTTGATTAAAAAATGTTTAATTTTACTTGAAGGTTTTATAAAAATTTCTGTTGAGAATTTTATTTTAAAAAATTTTCTAGTTCCAATATTGATCACATGTAGACAATTGATAAATTGTAAATTTTTATCTTTCGTGAAAGTAAATGTTTACCAAAATAAATAGATAGTTAATTTCACAGATAATAATCAAAATATTACTTGCTGTTCAATACTGTATGATATTTTAAAGGAAGTTTGAATTCTACATTCTTCGTTTTCTTTCCACTTAACTAAAAAATGCATTGAAACTCGAACCTTTAGCAAAATTTCTGGCTCGTAATAGCTCGTAATCATAATCGTAATTGATTACATTTTGTTGCAATTGACTCCAAGCCTGTTCTGCTTTGTTGCGAAAATTTCGGTATATGCCCGATTACAAAAAATTCCAAAACCCAGAAATGAGTTGGTCCCATTGCTGTCCGATTTTGAGCCACAAGGTGAACGTACTCTTAATTGCGAAGTAAAAAATAGAGAAGATAGAATTCTCTCTTTTGAATTTTTTTTTTTAAACATCGGCCAAGCATCGGCATTTAGATGTTTTCGAGGCCGATGGGCCGATGTTTTTCCTAAGTTAGCATCGGCGGCCGATGCCGATGGCCGATGGGAAAAATTTCAACCATCGGCGCCGATGCATCGGCCTGGCCGATGCATCGGTCGAGCCTTAATTTTGATGATACAAAAAGTCCGTGCAAGTGCTCACAGCAAATTATGTCTTGAAGAGCGGGGGGAGGGGAGTAGGCCATTGAAATTCAAAACGTCCCCAGTTAAAAATTTTAAACTAAACAATATTTACTTCTCATATTTGCACAAAACTGAGCTCAAATGTGTATACCAAGATAAAGTGAAACTCAAATTTTATTAAAGCGTAAAATATTGAAAGTCAAAAATGGTGTACTTTTCGCTCTACATAATAATCCAGCACGAAAACGAAGGGAGAAAAGCGCTTTTAAATAGGGGGGGGGGGAGGGGGGTCTGAAATAAAAACTCAAAGCCTCAAAATACTTTAAACGGGTAAAAGAATCCAAAAATTTAAATACGTATCCTCAAAACCAGACTTACGCATCATGCAGAGTATTTTAAATAACATTGTAACGAGTCCGTTGCACCTTCAACTTTCTTCAAATGAGCATTCCAATCTTGAGGAAGTAACTATAAATTTATTTACAAGTATTTACACTATTTACAATAAGAGCAGAAAACAATTGCTAAACATCAGCAATTAGGCAACAAACAGTACACTGTACTCTCAACAGTAACTCAGCACCACGTATCTAACGTGAACAGTAATTAAGCAATTACAAAAGCAAAACAACCATCCGCCCAAGCGAATAAAACGAGCATCTCAGAAATCCCATCTGAGAAAAACTGACTGACTTGTGTTCAAGGCCAGCTATTTATACACGGAAAGAATTCCCGACAACTTTCTAGTAATATCTGGAATATTCCAAATCATTCATAACTTTAAACAATTCATTCAAGAAAACGCTAGAAATAAAAAGAAAAACACCACTCCGAGCGAAAATGTCTTCACGCTTATTAAAGTTAGGGCAAGTGTAAAAACTACAAAGTGTTACGGGCCGGTATACAAGTGATAAAAGTGATATCTTCAGATACTTTTGCAACATGACGTCAGATAAAACCAAAACTAATGAAAATGATGCAAGGCAGGAAAAACAACAACTATTTACAAGATTTGTAACATTGCCCCCTTCCCAAGGACTGCACGTCCCGGGCAGTACAATCCCCAGAAAGGAAGCAAGGGAAGACTTACAGATGCACACATTACATGATGACCAATCATAAACATGATAAACAATAACAATGAGAACATGAAAGAAATAATAACATTGATAAAGTAATATTACAAACAATTAAAGGCAAAAGTTATTTACAAAATTTACAAACAAATTACCATGGTAGCTTTAGATTTACTTTACGAACTATGGCCATAGTATGGGGCTAGCCGATCATAATGGACAACCCTAGGTTTTGAATGTGATGACTTCTGGATCCTCACTACGACGTCGTTCAGCCGGTGGAGAACTGTGTAGGGTCCATCCCAATGCGACTGCAATTTGGGTGACAGACCTTTACGTCGGATGGGATTCCATAGCCATACTTTGTCACCTTCTTGAAAGTCATGGCCAGTGGACCTTGTGTCGTATCGGGTCTTCATTTTCTCCGTCGCGATGTTGATTCGCTCCCGTGCGAAGTGATGAACGTCTTCCAACCGGGCCTGGAGATCCTGGACGTACTCCTCAGGCGATGAAGGCGCATCTGGAGGGAGACCGAAGACGAGATCACAAGGTAGCCGAAGCTCTCGGCCGAAGAGCATCTGTGATGGGGAATATCCGGTGGTCTCGTGGACAGCACTGCGGTAGGCCAGCAGGAACAGAGGAAGTTTCTTGTCCCAATCCTGTTGATTTTTGGAGACCATAAGCGAGAGATTATTAAGGATTGTCCTGTTGAATCTCTCCACCATGCCGTCCGATTGTGGGTGTAGTGGTGTCGTTCGAGTTTTCTCAATTTTGAGGATATCACATAGGCCCTTAAACACAGCAGAGATGAAGTTTCTTCCCTGATCGGAATGGATCTGCAAAGGTGTCCCATATCTCGAGATCCAATGCTGGACTAGAGTCTCTGCTACAGTGGTAGCTTCTTGATCCGGAATGGAATATGCTTCGGGCCATTTGGTGAAATAGTCAATGGCAACGAGGATGTATTTGTTCCCATCAGTAGTTTTCGGTAGAGGACCAAGAATGTCGATCCCGATTCGTTCGAAAGGAGCTCCTACGTTGTAAAGATGTAGCTTCCCGCGGCTTCTTCTCTTCGGTCCTTTACGGGCAGCACAGGCGTCACAAGAATGACACCACTTCTCCACGTCATCCTTCGCCTTGCTCCAGAAGAAGCGCTCTCGAACCTTGTGGAGGGTTTTCAAGATACCAAAGTGTCCTCCAGTCGGACTACTGTGCAATTCCTTTAGAACGTCTGGAATTCTTGATCTGGGAAGGAGTAACTGCCATTTGAATGCTTTACCATCGTCAGATTCCCATTTCCGATACAGGACGCCATTTCGCAACTGGAGAGATTTCCATAGAGCCCAGTATCTTTTCGTTGCAGGACTGTAGATAGAAATGTCTTGCCAACTAGGTCGCCGACTGTCTTTTTCCATTAACTCTATGATAGGCTTTAGGTCTGGGTCTTCAAGCTGATCTTTTCTTACTTGGTCGTCACTCCATGGATCAGGATCTGAAGATGATGATGTAGCAGTAACTTGACAGGCAGTAGGGATTGTCGTCCCGTACTGTTTCTCTATTCGGGAGCAATAATGGCAGTTCTCGGAACAAGGTCTTCTTGATAATGCGTCAGCATTACCGTGTGACAAACCTTTTCGGTGCTTAATCTCGATGTCATATTCCTGGAGCCGCTGTATCCACCTGGCTACCTGGCCCTCTGGATTCTTGAAATTCAACAGCCAAGTTAAAGAGGCATGATCAGTCCGGAGCAGGAATTTACGGCCGTAGAGGTAATGATGGAAATGTTCTACAGCTTTAACTATGGCGAGCAATTCCTTTCTCGTGACACAATAATTTCGCTCCGACTTGGATAAGCATTTGCTCCAGTAGGCGATGACATGTTCGTTACCGTCTATTTCTTGAGATAAAACAGCTCCAACGCTCTCGTGGCTCGCATCAGTGTCAAGTATGAAGGATTTTCCAGGCTGAGGATAAGAGAGAATAGGCGTTGATGTTAAAGCCTCCTTCAGCTGTAGAAATGCATCCTCGCATTCTTTGGACCATTCAAATTTTTGTTTGCTCTCCGTCAGCTTATGCAAAGGTCGTGCAATGTTGGAAAAACCCTTCACAAACTTCCTGTAGTACGTGCAGAGCCCCAGGAAACTTCGCAGCTGATGGACATTTTCGGGGCGGCTCCAATTCTTGACTGCAGATACCTTATCTGGATCTGTTCGTACACCCTCTGAAGAGATAATGTGACCAAGGTAGTTCACCTCACGGCGGAACAAATTACACTTGGACGGGCTTAACTTCAGGTTGGCTTCCTTAAGCTTCTGCAGCACCTTCCTAAGATTAGCCAAATGTTCCTCAAAACTGCGTCCTATGATGATGATGTCGTCCAAGTAGACAAGACAGGATTCATAAGAAAGTCCTCGTAACACTGACTCCATAAGACGCTCGAACGTGGCTGGTGCATTGCAGAGGCCGAAGGGCATCACTTTAAACTGCCACAAGCCTTGTCCGGTTGTAAACGCCGTCTTCTCTCGGTCGTCGGGGTGTATCTCCACCTGCCAGTAGCCGCTCTTTAAATCCAGGGTCGAAAACCACTTGTGTCCGGAAAGGGTGTCCAGAGTGTCATCGATCCGTGGAAGAGGGTAACTGTCCTTCTTGGTGATGTCATTCAGGCGTCGGTAATCAACACAAAATCTGGTGGAGCCGTCTTTCTTTCGGACCAAGACGATAGGGGATGCCCAAGGACTGGATGAGGGTTCGATGACGTCATTCTCCTGCATCTCTTTTACGAGGATCTCAACCTCTTCCTTCTTGGCGAACGGTAGTCGTCTTGGATGCTGCTTGATAGGGGGATGATCTCCAGTGTCGATCCTATGCTGCGTTAAATTCGTGCGACCCACATCCTCGGATGTAGATGAAAACACCTGCTTGAAGTTGTCCACCAATTTTTCCGCAGCGTATCTTTGATCCGTCGATAATGGTGCACTCCCAATTAATTTCGAAGTCAAGGACTCGGAAGACACAGTCTCGGAGGAATCAATTCTTCTGATGATGCAGTTTACGGGAGTACAAGTTGCCAACACTTCTCCTTTCTTAATATTCCTCGGTCTTTCACTTACATTGGCGACTCTCACAGGAACTGCATTCCTTGAAAGGTCCACAAGCGTAGATGCCACTAGTACTCCTTTTGGGCTATTACTCTGGTTAGGATATTCAATTAGGCCGAATTTAAAACCGTTATTTTCCTTGATGGAGCCAGGTATTAGTACTTCTGATCTAGAGGGAATCGATAAATCTGTTTGGGCTATTATTTGATGAGCGGATTTTAAGTTATTTTCGGTATTGAAAATCACTATGTCTTCCCTCATCGAGTGCAGCTCATTATTTTTAAAGTCAATAGAAAAATCAAATTTTCTCAAAAAGTCCAGTCCGAGAATGAAGGGATCTGTAATGTCAGCTACGAATGCCGTGTGGTGGTAAGTGGCACTCCCGAACATTATTTCTAAGTTCACTTTTCCTTCAATCTTGATTTTGTCACCTGTCACAGTTTGAAGAGTAACGCAGGGCGGCGTCCATAAGATCTTGAGACCAAATTGATGAGCCACATCAGTCTTAATAATGGTAACGTTGGCTCCTGTGTCCACAATCATTTCGCAGGGAAACCCATTCACGTATGCGTAAATGAAAAGTCCGTTGCAGCCGCCACTTCTTGGGGAAATCTGGAAAACTTTGGGAGACGTCTTCTTTTCTTGGCGAGCTTCGCAATTCCTTCGTACGTGGCCCTCACCGCCACATTTCCAGCACTTCAGTGGTTGTCTACTCTGGTCTTTGCGAGCAGTAATCTTCTTCAGGGTCCCCGAGATCTCGTTGATTTGTCGCTTAATTTCCGAGAGACAAGTTGAGTTCAAATCCGGGTCACTCACTTCTACGCCTCTGATTGTATGGCGATCCTTGCGGGATGTTTGCTGTGCAGCCTCGAACTTCATTGCGTAGACCAGACCGGATTTAAGATCCTTAATGTCCGCCATCCGGAGAGCCATCTGAACTTCTGGATTTCGCACTCCATCTATGAAGTAGTTCAGGGCCAGGCTATCGCGAACACCCGAAGGACAGTCCGAGAAGGCGAGATGGGAAAGCCTCTCAACGTCTGCTGCAAAAACTTGTAGAGTCTCTCCAGCCCTCTGGAGTCTGGATTTCAGCTGGAGTTGGCTGAATTCTTTTTGGCATGCTTCGCCAAAGCGAAGCTCCAAGGCCGATGATAAGGCATCGAAGTCGCGGTGCTTGTCCTCTGGGAAGGTCTGTAGTATGTCGGCTGCATCCCCTCTCAGCGAGGCTGCAAGGTGACAGGCTTTCGTGGAAGAGTCCCAGGAGTTTGCTTCTGCAACGATGAGGAACTGCTTCTTGTAAATATTCCACGAGGTCTTCCCGTCAAACGTGGCCAGTTTGATGGATGGACGAGAAGTTCCAGCTGCAGCTACACAGTCACTTGAGTTGTTGGAGGATGCTGATAACTTTGATTCAATTTCTTTAATTTTCTTTTCCACGTGATTTTCTACTGTGGTAATTCGATCTTCAACGCTGTCAACTTTCTCTTCTAGAGCCTCCACTTTATTTTCCATATTGGTAAATTTACTTTCCACCAAACTTTTCATTGACGTTAGATCGCTTTTAATTTCTTCAGCTAGATCCTTTTTTAATTGTTCTTGATTAGTAGCCAGCTCATTCTTTAATTGTTCTTGATTAGTAGATAGCTCATTCTTTAATTGTTCTTGATTAGTAGCCAGAGTCGCCATATCATTCTTGAGGTCACTTTTAACAGCGTTGATCGCATCAAGGAGTTGTTTCAGTTGTTCATCCATTGCTCGAGTAATCACCATAAAATTCCGAATTCAAAAAGTCCTTAGGAAGAAAAGTCCAAGTTCACAGATAATTCCAAGAAAGTCCTTGAAGATGCCCCACGTTGGGCGCCAAAATTGTAACGAGTCCGTAGCACCTTCAACTTTCTTCAAATGAGCATTCCAATCTTGAGGAAGTAACTATAAATTTATTTACAAGTATGTACACTATTTACAATAAGAGCAGAAAACAATTGCTAAACATCAGCAATTAGGCAGCAAAACAGTACACTGTACTCTCAACAGTAACTCAGCACCACGTATCTAACGTGAACAGTAATTAAGCAATTACAAAAGCAAAACAAACATCCGCCCAAGCGAATAAAACGAGCACTCTCAGAATCACATCTGAGAAAAACTGACTGACTTGTGTTCAAGGCCAGCTATTTATACACGGAAAGAATTCCGACAACTTTCTAGTAATATCTGGAATATTCCAAATCATTCATAACTTTAAACAATTCATTCAAGAAAACGCTAGAAATAAAAAGAAAAACACCACTCCGAGCGAAAATGTCTTCACGCTTATTAAAGTTAGGGCAAGTGTAAAAACTACAAAGTGTTACGGGGACGGTATACAAGTGATAAAAGTGATATCTTCAGATACTTTTGCAACATGACGTCAGATAAAACCAAAACTAATGAAAATGATGCAAGGCAGGAAAAACAACAACTATTTACAAGATTTGTAACAACATGTTAAGTGTCACCCTCAAAACATCACTTATCAGTTAACGTAGTTGGGTCAAACTAGCCGAATTTTCAGTGTTTAGATTTCAACATCTGCATGGTCATTTTACTTCTGTTTGTTTGTAATTTATTTAAATTAATCTGTTTTGTTAATTCGTGAGGGTTATTATTGTTTTGTGCAGTCAAGTATATTGGTTGCAACTTATGTGTAAATATAAAACATAAATTGATTAACTTAAAATACACTCATGTGAGGATAAATAAAAATTTCATGATTGATGAAAGTTTTTTATTTAAAACAATACTTTGCGCTTGGTGAGCCTTTTCGCCGTTCAAGGACGATATGGTGCACCCCTCAAATACTTTGAAAAACCCCTCAAGAACGAGAACCCCCCAATGAGATGAAAAATCCTCTGAAATTTATAGCTAGGAATTTCTTGCCAATTCTTTAAATTTGGAGTTTTTCTTAAAATTTCGGCACATTTTAAGACTTTATAGCTCAGCAATGGGGACCGAGGGTAAATAATAATTTTCGCTTCAAAAATGTGTCTCAATATGCTCTTTTGATTGCTACCTGTTTACATTTCTCTCATTATTACATTATGCGTGTTTTCGCTTGGTTAGAACTAGTATTTTCCAAACCGAGAAACTTAGGTGTCGCCTAAAACCGCTGTTGTGAAATTTCGCCGGCAAACATTTTGCAAATTTTAATGCTTTAGTAGGGGCTTCATTTCAAACTTCAATTTTTGAGAAGGCGGAAATTTTCAATTTGCCAAATGGAACTAAAATTTCACATGATAAAATACCGGTATGATCACGAAAGTACTTCTAATGAAAAGGGTATACAACCTTTCATTAGAAGTTCGTTTCAAGAGAAGTCATTTGACGTTCGGGTACTTAAAAATTGCAACATTGCAATTGTGTCTCCGAATTTGTCGACTCATTTGACAAAAATTACCAGAAAGTTGCATTTTTAGGAGGCCACAGTGACTTTCCGCGACCACCCATGCCCCGGGCGTTAGTGAGACGGCCTGTACATAATCCTGTCTTTTGTACCTTGAGGCTATTCAGCTCGAATTGTCTTCCCTCGCACAGAAAATAATAACACAAATGGAAATCCAATCTTCTAAAACATGTTGAAGGTGGACATTCCGACAAAGTAATGATTGTTAGAAGAAATTTTTTTTTTTTTTCGGGTAATTATGTCTATACAAATTTCATGTCGTTCTTCTCATTCTTGAAATGTGAAAGACCGAAAAATAAAAAAGGCTAGATGTGGTACGACGAGGAAAAAAAAGCTTGTTTTACCTAATGAATATTGTAAATCAAGTGGATTTCATTCTGTACTTCCCATAATTGCTAAGATATACATTCACCATGTAATTGCTCGTTTTCAGTTTTTGAACTATTTTATCATAAAAGTATTTTTTTTAAGCATGAAAGAGAAGGCTTTGTGTATCGAGAAAATGTTGCTATAAGAGTCGAAAATAAAAAGAATTTTTCAATAAATATTTTGGGGGGATGAAAGTAGAGTTACGTGACGTGGAAGTTTGTATATTTAACCTTATGAGTTATGAATATTGCAAATCATGTGGATTTCATTCTGTACTTACCATAATTGATATACATTCACCATGTAATTGCTCGTTTTCATTTTTTTAACTATTTTATCATAAAAGTTTTTTTTTTTAAGCATGAAAGAGAAGGCTTTGTGTATCGAGAAAATGTTGCTATAAGAGTCGAAAACAAAATGAATTTTTCAATAAATATTTTGGGGGGATGAAAGTAGAGTTACGTGACGTGGAAGTTTGTATATTTAACCTTATGAATATTGCAAATCATGTGGATTTCATTCTGTAGTTACCATAATTGCTAAGATATACTATACATTCACCATACAATTGCTCGTTTTTAGTTTTTGAACTATTTTATCTTAAAAGTCTTTTTTTTTAAGCATGAAAAATAAGACTTATGCATCGAGAAAATATTGCTATAACAGTCCGAACATAAAATGAATATTTCAGTAAATATTTTGGGGGGATAAAAATGAGGTTATGTAATGGGGAAGTTTGTATGTGGCGATATGTCTGTCGGACTGTCAGTCGAGCTTATCTGCCCCTTTTAATAACTTCTGAGGGAACCGTTCAAATTATTAAAAGTAGATCATTTTATTTTTTGTTTAAAAGACCTTGGTGATGACACCTCGTTTCCAAGTTTCATTTTTTTGTTCTAAGATAAATATTTGCTTGACTTCAAACGGTTAAAAAAAAGAGAGAGAGGGGGGGGGGGAGGAGAAAAAAAATCAGTGGTAACGTCGAAAATTGAAATTCGTCATTCATCAAAGCCGTGAGCTAAAAGGCGGATTTGTTTCGAGCAAACTTTTTTGGAAAGAGCTCGAACCGGAGAAATTTTTTTATAAACGACTTTTTGGTTTAACATTTTAAAAAAGATTTTCGAACGTCTATTTATTGAGTTTTTTATTTAGTGCCTTTAGACTGTTGGGATTTTTTACATCTTTTTATCCAAGAAACTACTATCACCAAAACTAATTTTAGCGTTGGTAGTTTTAGCGCAAAAAAAAAAAAAATAAAATAAAATAAAATAAAAATAAAAATAAAAATAAATAAATAAATAAATCGAAACACATTGTAGTTATTTTGAACAGTCTTAGAATTTTACTTTTTTTAAAGGAAAATTTATTTAATAAAAATCGGAACACCTTTCTCCGTTAGTAGACATGAAAATCTTCGTAGAAGATGTCTGGTTTTGGAAATCAGCATTTGTTTGATATACTTCAAACTTATTATAAACTTTTTCCCCGACAGTTGATTCAGAACTTAGTTCACAATTATCCGGTGAATCAATGTTAAAAGATGTCCCCCACCCAGGACCGTCATTTTAAATTTTTCTTGTGTGTGGGGGGGGGGGGGGGGGCACCAAAGGGTTCGTTCTGAAAATAAATTGTACCAAGAACAGCAAAAAACACGGCAACTTATCCCTAAATGACAGGCCTGCTCCAACCTTCACCCAATTCCCCGTTGTGAAACCCGTGTGACTTTTTTTGTGACTTTTGTTTCAGTTTGTAGGCTTTTGGATCACGTTTTTAAGTTTTCTAAAAATTTTGGGGATTTTTTTTCCCCTTGTCTCTATTTTTTATGAATGAAGTTTTCGTGAATTCTTTTATTCTCTTCAAGTCTGTTATATTTGTCACATATCTGTGTTTTTCTTCGATCTGTTAGAAGTTTTTCATAACTCCGAAATCTAGATTTATTTAAAAATCTGCGCTTTAATCAAGCACGCTTATAAGTGCTTTGCAATGTTTTAGAGGTCAATAAAGAAACTTTTACAATCATTTGCGAAGCCTTCATCTAGCCCGTTTCTCTTTAAATTCATATAAAGAACACAACTAGATACATTTCCGTTAGATTGCGTGTTACAACTCATCATAGCGCCATGCTCTCTCGAATTAATATTTCATGGTAAACTCATTTCGTTCAGAATTAAAAAAAAAAAGTTCAGATAAATTCTATTTTTATCATTTTTTTTTCGGCGACTTGGGAACGGAGGATGTACCTGGAAAAGGGTTCTTGAATGAGGTACCTGAGGGGGCGGGTCCTTTGGCTTTTTACTTTTCTGATCGATGCGCCCAATGCGGTTGAGAGTGGAATCACGTAGCTTCATTGACGGAAATACGGTCGTAGTTAGGTTACGCTTTACTGTTTCTATTATCAGCGAATGTTCTTTATGCATATTTTGCTCAACTGTTTATATTTTGGGAAATCTCACCGGTATCAAACAGTAGATTTTATTTAAAAAAAGATTTCCTTTGAGTCGGAAAGAGCAAGGAATCGGCGTTTGTGAAGAGCGAAGAATTAAAGCAAGCAATTGCTAGAAAAATTGTATTTTGTTGTTCCATAGAACCTCTGCTTTTGTGTGTAAAAATTAAATAACATGAAAACAATGCAAAAATATTTTTATACATTTTTATAAATGTCCGCACGATTTAACAAACGTTAACGAAATTTTAAAATGAAATTTGTTTTAAAAACAATTTTTTTTCTAACCTTTTTATGTATTTTTCATAATGACAATACGCGGTTAAAACTAACGCTAAAGACCACCGACATTATTAGGAATACATCGATGTTAACTGCATTTAAAGGTGTAATTCTTTTTAAAAGATTTTTTTTCTAAACTTTTGATATACTTTGCTAAATGGCAAAATGATTTAAAAAACGTTAACGAGATAAAGAAAAAATATTTTTAAAAGATTTTTTTATATTCTTTTTACACATTTTGTTGAATGGAGACCTGATTTTACAGCCGTGATATAAAAAGAGAAGAAATTTTAAAAAGACTTTTTCTCTAACCCCTAAATGTTTTTTGTTCTGACCTAATCTAGCATCTATCTGACTTGTCTAATAGCCTTATTTCTACTCATTGAAGAGGCGTTTTGAATTCTTTTAGAAAAAAAGTTCAATTTTCGTGGCAAATTTCCGTACTTTTTTTTCTGTTAAATACTTAAGTTTTGCTCGATAATTTGTCTATAAGAGCATTGTCTTATATATCACTTCATTATTGACAAATAGTTTGCATTAATATTTGCGTGAAAGATTAAGAACTGTATGAGGAACTTTTTTCAACAATTAAAATGATCAACCTTCTGTGAGAAAATCACACTTCTTCCCTTTACAACAAATTTAGAATTGAAGTGGCACTTATGGTATAGGACAGGGTCTCCAAACTATGGCCCGCTGTCCATAGTTCAAGAAGGGAATTCAGACCAAAATAAATACCAAAGTAAATAGATCTAACAACTTCTTGCAGATCTATAAAAATTCTAGATAGATGAAAATCGTTTTCGCGATACTACAAAACACTTAACAGAGTTATCGAATTCCTGTAAAATTTTGGAAGACATTAAATGAAATCCTGGAAAGTAATAGTTTTTATTCTATTTCTAAAAAAATCGATTTGATTACTTATTTCCTTTTTAAACCCGTCGATTCAGTTGTTAGGTATGTTTAACTAATCCCGGTGAGAATTACTTCCATGTTTATAATTTGCGAGTTCTTAGATGCACATATTAGGATAAATTCGATTTCAATCGCTAAAATCTTCAATGTCATCAAGTAATCTACTTCTTGTATTCTGTCTTAATCTGACATTTAAAAAGTTCCTTGCTTTTTTTTGCGCTTTTATAATAATTCAATGTCATCAAGTAGTCCAGTTAATGTACGAGTATTATGTTGTACTCAAAGATTAAAAAAAATCCTATATTTTTTTATGATTTGCTTCATTAGAAATTAAGCATAGTAACAGGGTGTCCCCCTCAAGTTCAATGGCGCAAATCCCCCCCCCCCCAATTTCCACAACCCTCTTGTGCTTTTTATTTTTATTTTTGCCCCCTTCTTTATTTTATTTATTTAATTTATTTTTTTAATATTATTTATTTATTTTTAAAATTATAACTATTATTTTTTTATGTATAATTAATTGTTTTCAAGTTCGAATTATGCGCTGAGTAGAATCGCTTTTTTTCCCCTTTTAGACATTCCAAGCACACGCACACAAGCACACAAAATGAATAAAGAAATAAAAAATAATAATGAAGAAAAAAGAAATAATTTAACTTTAAAAAATGAATTAATTTTTAAATAAATAATTAAATCAGTTTATCCCCCCCCTCCCTCCAATTTTGATGGTGGTGCAACTTGCGCCATAATCCTCCCCCTATGGCACCCCTGCATAGTTAGAGCCCCTAGTTTAAAAAGAAAGGGAAGGAAAAAAGAAAATAGAAAGCTAAATTGCTTTTTGGAATTGGAGGAAAATATATCTCCCCAAAAACAACAGTATTGTAAAAAAATCCCCCGCCAAGAAAACCTTAAATACTCAGCCTTAAAAAGTTATGATATCGAGTTTTTCCGCCAAGTTTGGGCCAAACTACAACTAACCTGTATGTATAGTTCTTTTAAATTGTTTTCAGTTTAAAACTTCCCGCCTGGCAGGACTGAAAACAATTTAAAAGAATTATACATACAGGTTAGTTGTAGTTTGGCACAAACTTGGCGGAAAAACTCGATATCGTAACTTTTTAAGGCTGAGTATTTAAGGTTTTCTTGGCGGGGGATTTTTTTACAATACTGTTGTTTTTGGGGAGATATCACATGTTTTTGCATTAATATTATTTCTTTGCCTGTTTTTTTTTTCTCTTCAAAATTTACTTTGCATGTTTTTTTTCCCCTTCAACATTTTTCTTGGCGGTCCGACATATGTGGTTTTCTTGGCGGCATGCGTTTGGTGCAAAAGTTCAAGGATCTTCTTCAGTCTAGGATAAATTTGAAATCAATCACAATGTACCACCCGAACTGACGCAAAACAAAGCTAGTTGCTAACAATACTACGATTAAATTAAAAGTTTAAAAAAAACCCAACCCTTACAGCCGATCTCATATTAAAATGAACTAAATTGAAGATCCCCTTTAAAAGCCTTATGCAATAAAATCAATTACAAATATTTTATTTGTTAACAAATAGAAACTGGCAACAGATGAAATTATAAATCATTGAGTTTTCTTTCCTCGTCGCCCAACAATGACAACATAAATGCTCAGATGTTGAACAGAGCTAGTAGATAGAAATCGGGCCAATTTTAAGCATTAATAACTCCGGGGTGCGATGACCCCGGGGGGTAAATTTTGGGAAAACGTCCTCAATGTCTCATCGAGAATATTCATACCGAAAATCAACATTAAAGACCCCCGGGGAGAAAAGATACGGAAAATAAAAATGAGGGGGGAGGGGGTGGGGGGTCGAAAAACCCCCCATGCTGAGCTTTGGGACAAAATAAATGTGGGTGCAAAAGCAGAGCTCAATCCGAGTTACCGTTTAGTCTGGACCCCTGTCAAACAATTATTAAAAAGTGCGAAAAATAGCGATTTAATAACCTTTATCACCCCTCCACCTGAGGGTCCTGGATGTTTTGCTTTAGTATGTGCCGTCAGGGGCCGCTGAAGATTGAGTATACCAAAAAAGAACTCTAGGGATATTTATGGGGCTGAGATAGAGGGGGGAAAACCCCGGTTTGGTTACTCGCGTAAACAGTCCTTAGTCGCTCTTTTACATTTTTCTTGGCGACGGAAATTTCTTGGCGGCTTGTATTTAGTTTTCTTGGCGGGGCGGGACGCTCCCGCGTCCCGTGATTGGTAATGTTTTTAACTCAATAAAAGGTTTAATAAGGTTATACGAGTGATACATGGTAAAAAGATGTACGATTTAGCCTCTTACAGCATTTTCTTCAACTTTGCAGTTCAAGTGGGCTCCTCAGATGAATCAGGCTCCAAAATTTCAAATCGGGGCCTGTCTCTGCTGTTTCACAATAAACTAAAATGAATAAGTGCTCCGACGAATAATACTTCTAACGAATTATTTTAACGCAAGCCCTACTGGTAGAGCAATAAATAATTCATTACCTTCTACGAAACAGAATTTTTGTTCTAATCGAAAGCTCAGTGCAGCAATTTTATCACCGGACTTTCTCGGTGCGGCAACATAAGTCATAACTCGATTCCCTGGTCACTGTTTAATAATCAATATACCACGTCTCCCGTTCACGCTATCAGAGCCATTTAGTAATAAGCGAAGTCGGATCCAAACCTTTTGGCCATCTTCCAGCGGAAAAGTTCATGTCTCAGATCTGTCACAGCGCGACAATTGAATACGATTCCTATCATTAGGCAAAGGTTTTGGAAAACTTCACAGCGAAAGATGTTATTAACAATGTTGTCCCTGACTTTTTTGCCTCTCTGGGACCTTTAATTAAATTTAGTATCGCGAAGGAAATATTTCTAAAAAAAAATTCTTTCGCCTTCTAAGCGTATTATTATTGCTTTAACTTGTAGTAAAACGGAGAAAGTTAACCTCATGCTGTTTCATTTTTTAGCTTATGGGTTTGCAAGTGGCGCTTTCTTAGCCATCTCCCCCCCCCCAATCACCAACTCTATGGAGAGAGGGGGCTCGATACCCCCCCTCCCAATAGTTTTGTGCGTGTCATTTTTTTTTTTTTTTCATTTGTCAGACAGAGAATAATTGTGGTTTTCATCGCAAAAAAAATCTTGAAATATATAAATACATTTTTGCATAAATGTAAAGAATAAATACAATGTTAAACAAGAAGTTCTGTCAAGAACTAAACGAGCCTACTTTCCCGTACATCGATATCGGCATTCTAGCATCTGATCAATATTCTATTAATTATCTGAAACTGAAAATTATGTCAAACATACCTTTATAGCACTTAAAGCTGATTTCTAAAAGCAAAATATACCCCTCTCATCAGATGAAATAGACACGTAAAAAGTAAATAAACGAGTCAATAAAGTTTTGTCGCACCATTTAAAGAACGTAACTGTCATAGTTCTTCTGTAGAAAAATTCCACAACCGTTTTCAAAAGAAAAAAAAATAAATAAATAAAAGAACAAAGAACATCAAAACACATTTAATCAAAGAAAGAAAAAAAATCGTTATAAAATGTCTCGAATTTCATTTTTAATCCGTTGCCAGTTAATAAATATAAATAAAGAATAAAATGCTCTCGTGAATGAAAAATTTTTGTTAACAAAAAAAAAATCGTCTGCCAAAAAAAAACAATAGTAATGAATTAAACAAAACAAATAAATAAATAAACAAAAAATCGTCTGCCCAGTCAGTCATTTTTTCTGAGCCTGCATTTCCGCCATGTTTGCGTTGTCGGAGTCGGAATCAGAGTCCTCACAGAAGATTATTCGGAAAAGTACTTTACAATACATTATTTATCAAAACCATTTTCTTGCAAAGTTAGTTTGAAGGAAATCCGCCTTGAAGTTCAGAATCAACATTCAATTTAAATTTTTCCGTAGGCGCTCATGTTAACATTTTTTCTGAACGGTTCATCATTGAACGAAAAATGGTTCAAATTGAAAAGTGAAATATAGGAATGAACCTCTCCAAAATCTTTCGAACAAAAAAAAGTTTATTCAATTCGGACGGTTCACTTAAAAGTTATTAGGTGGGGAAAGGTTGTTTGAACTGTTCAATGTTGAACGAAAAATTGTTCAAATCGGAAATGTAAATACGGGAATGAAGTATCCTTGATAAGATCTTTCGAACAAAAAAAAGTTTGTTCAAATCGGACTGTTCATTAAAAAGTTAGTATCGCGAGGCAGGTTGTTTGAACGGTTCAAAGTTGAACCAAAAATTGTTCAAATCGAAAAATCAAATATGGGAATGAGCTGTACTCGCCGAGATCTTTCCAACAAAAAAAAATTTGTTCAAATCGGAATGTTCAATCAAAAATTATTAGGGGGTGGGGGACAGACAGACCGACCGACCGACCGACAGACCGACACACAAATTCTCCATCTCAATACCCTACTTTCAAATTTTTATTTTTTCGATATTCATTTTACCTTTTTATTTCTTTTTGGCTTTTTTTAACTTGGCGATATTTTTTGGACTTGGCGATATTTTTTGGGCTTGGCGATATTTTTTGGACTTGGCGATATTTTTTGGGCTTGGCGATATTTTTTGAGCTTGGCGATATTTTTTGGACTTGGCGATATTTTTTGAGCTTGGCGATATTTTTTGGACTTGGCGATATTTTTTGGACTTGGCGATATTTTTTGGACTTGGCGATATTTTTTGGATTTGGCGATATTTTTTGGGCTTGGCGATATTTTTTGGACTTGGCGATATTTTTTGGGCTTGGCGATATTTTTTGGGCTTGGCGATATTTTTTAGACTTGGCGATATTTTTTGGGCTTGGCGATATTTTTTGGGCTTGGCGATATTTTTTGGGCTTGGCGATATTTTTTGGGCTTGGCGATATTTTTTGGGCTTGGCGATATTTTTTGAGCTTGGCGATATTTTTTGGGCTTGGCGATATTTTTTGGGCTTGGCGATATTTTTTAGATGCATTAAGCCACTTTTAATACTTTTTTCGTCTTTCTTTTATTTTTAACGGGAAAGTAGGCTAAAAACTATTAGGTGGGGAAAGGTTGCTTGAACGGTTCAATGTTGAACGAAAAATTGTTCAAATCGAAAATGTAGATACGGGAATGAAGTATCCTTGAAAAGACCTTTCGAACAAAAAAAAGTTTGTTCAAATCGGACCGTTCATTCAAAAGTTAGTATCGCGGGACTGGTTGTTTGAACGGCTCAAAGTTGAACCAAAAATTGTTCAAATCGAAAAATCAAATATGGGAATGAGCTGTACTCGCCGAGATCTTTCCAACAAAAAAAAGTTTGTCCAAATCGGAATGTTCATTCAAAAGTTATTAGGGGGGGACAGACAGACCGACAGACCGACCGACCGACCGACCGACAGACCGACCGACAGACCGACACACAAATTCCCCATCTCAATACCCTACTTTCAAATTTTTAATTTTTCGATATTTATTTCATTTTTTTGTTTCTTTTTGACTTTTTTTTACTTGGCGATATTTTTTGGACTTGGCGATATTTTTTGAACTTGGCGATATTTTTTGGACTTGGCGACATTTTTTAGATGCATTAAGCCAATTTTCATGCTTTTTTCGTCTCTTTTATTTTTAACGGGAAAGTAGGCTAAAAAGTACAAACGTTGTTTTTATCCTTTACAAATCCTTGTTGGAAAAGCCAATTTCTGGGGATCTTATTTAATAGAAAAATGGAACTTCAAAGAGGCCCTTAGTGACATGACCTAGATGAACCAAAAAAAAAAAAAAAAAAAAATCGTGCACAGTAATTTCTGAAAGAAATGCCGGGAACTTCTGGAAGTGCGGCCTTTACGATCGACTTTTTCTGTTATCCGTATTCCGATTTTAGAAAACTCTCAACAGAACAATAAGAAATATTGATACATTCTGATACAATTATATACAGGGTGTCCACTCCTATCGTGGCCCAATAGCTAATTTCTAAACCGTTAGAGATAAGCATATAGTTCATTTTGGAAAAAATCTCTTAATTTCGAAAGGAATTTGGGTCTATGAAATGTTTTTCAAAAAATCAAATTTTGAAAGAGTTACGAAATTTAAATCTTCATACAGCCCCCCAGTTCTATCAATCATATTTAGTAAAACATCCTTGACACTGTAAAGTTTAAAACTAAAAAAAAATCACTGTTCTACGACAAAAATTGACCGAGTTATGACGCTTTGAAAAATCAAGATTTTGAAGGATTTCATGACGTCATCAAGAGATCGCTTGAGGGACCGTATGCGAAATCCTTCAAAATCTTGATTTTTCAAAACGTCATAACTCGGTCAATTTTTGTCGTAGAACAGTGATTTTTTTTTAGTTTTAAACATTACAGTGTCAAAAATGTTTTACTAAACATGATTGATAGGACTGGGGTGCTGTATAAAGATTTAAATTTCGTAACTCTTTCAAAATTTGATTTTTTGAAAAACATTTCATAGACCTAAATTCCTTTCGAAATTAAGAGATTTTTTCCAAAATGAACTATATGCTTATCTCTAACGGTTTAGAAATTAGCTATTGGGCCACGATAGGAGTGGACACCCTGTATTATATATTCATTAATTAACTGCTTTAATCACAGTGAACGACCGTTCTTAAAGAACGGCAAAAGTCAAATTCAGCAAAGAACTAAAAGGAAACGGTTACATATGCAGTAACTCCTGTTGTACCGCGTTTATCGGGAGACAACAAAATAGCATGATTGTTACCGATGTTATGAAAATAAATTATTCATTTAATGTACGGATAAATGATGTCTGCAAAGATTTTCGCTTATTATCATATTACGGAGACATTCTTAATAAAAATTGCAGAAAAAGTTAGTTTTCAATTACTCTTATAGAAAAACGAGTTTGAAATTTTCTATTTTCTTATGATGAAATAAAAATTTTCTATCACATTTTCCGGAAGAAAAAAAAAAAGCTGCAGCTTAAACAGCAGAAATATTGGAGAAATCGGAAACACCAGTTTATTCATTTTTTAACGAAAGAAACAGATAATAGAAAAATGCAATTTTTCGAGGTGTGATGTAACGAGGGTTGCTGTATATAAAAATTACGAACATTTTTTTGAAACAAAAAAAAAAATTCTAATTCAGGAAATATTGTTGATTTTCAAACAATACTCATGGCGAATTCTTCAGAAATGACTAAAAAGAACTTCGGACGTATGCCAAATCGAGGACATGTTTTTCGCATGAGATGCTTAAATAAAAAGAAGAGTTCATGCTCTGAAAATAAAAATTCTTATTAATCTCGAGGGAAGAAAAGATAGAACCGTTTATGAAAACGCGTAGATGCAATTGCAGATATAAGAGGTAAAAATAGTTATCTTTATCTCGTCTTTCTTTCTTCTAATTTGTACTAATATAGCTTTCCGTTTAAACCTCCCAAGATGTATTTTACGCTTTCTAGCGAAAAGATTCAATCTTGTTTTATCGGGAAAAGTACATTATTTGCTCAGAAAACATGAAGAAATCATATTCAAAACTAAAAATATAACGCTCGCTATGCAACAGTGCCGCTGAGTTTCTGGAAACAGGGGGTTGCTCGAGTACAGAACAAGGGATATGTGGCTACTGGACTAGCTAGAAACAATTGCTCACATTTTATTTCGACATAAATGCTGCAATGTCCCATTCCTACGCCGCCAATTCCTTTGAACGAAGTTTTGACTAGTTTTTTATGAGTTAGAAAGGGAAGTGCATAATATAAATTTATTATTTATGGGACAGTTTCGATCGTTTAATTAACTCCTAATCAAACAGGTGAATGGATTTGATTCACCTTATTATTAGGAGCGCCCCGAAGGTAAGTCATGGGAGGTCACTGGGTCCTCCCGAAAATTTTCCTCATTCGGCAAATTCGGACTAACGATTTGGCAAGTTCAGGGATAGTATTCAATTTTTAGAATCTGTCATGAAGTCAATATGTTTTAATCTGCATATGTGTATAGCAATAATTTGTAAATTATCCAACTAATAGTTTTGACGATCCAAAATGAACTTCTGTTGTTATTTATCCAAGCTCAGGTATTTATGAATCATCTTAAAAAAAATTGAAAATGCTCGTTTTTTTTCTAGTTATACCAATATTGTCTTATTATCATAAAGTAAACGGTATAAGGCATGTGTGTACGTTTTACATTCGGCCCATTTGGGAATTTCGTTCAGCAAATTTAGAATTTTGTCCCTCCCAAAAATTTAACTTCGGGGCACCCCTGCTTATTATTGTGGAGAAGTACGAGAATAAAATTTTTTGGTTTGAGTATTTTATGGCTAATAATCTCCAAAGATGTTTAACATGATTTTTAGCCTTTTTATTTGTGAAAAAAAAGGGGACAATAGTACGAACAAAATTTTCTTAGTGTACAGAAAAAATGATCGGAATAGGGATTTTATTTTTCATTCAGTCAAACAGAAAAGAAAAGTTATAAGAGGAAAGAAAAAACGCTTAGCACTCAGATCTATGAACCTATCGTTTCTTGAGCTTTACAGGAATCCATACTATTCACGGATGAAGCACATTACACTGTATCCGAAGTACTGCGACACTTTCAAAAATTCACATTTTTATGCAAGTCCGCCATTTAAGGGGAGGGGGTCAATTTCAAACCTCATGGTTTTGTGAAATTAATGTATTTACATGTAAGTGGACGTGGTTTTTGCTATTTTTCGGTATAATTTACATTGGATCCACACCCTTTGCCCCTCCCCCCTCCACCCCTGGAAAAGTTCAAAATGACGCGTCTGTTTTTTTAAATGGATTTCTCGAGAAATAAGTGACCAGGCTTAAGCTGACACATTTCCCAAGAAAGTTTAAATCATCTATGCATTTGGGGTATTAAAAGAGGAGATGATAAGAAGAACGTTTTTCGACCATCCTTCATCGTGAATAACTGGGAATAAGCAGTTAATTTCCGAAATGAATATGCTACGTACAATTATTTTACATATTTTCGTGAAAATAGAACTTATATTCACGAAGATACAAGCATTTCTTTCAAAATTACCTTTTTTTTTTGCCGGTTTTTGACTCATAACAGTTTTCCGTCAGACCTTACCAAACCTTCAGAAAAGATAACAGCCTACAAGAAAAAGTTCTAAAATTTCAATTAAAATTATTGAAAATTCATTGAAATATGCACATTGAAGCAATTCATTTTTCACTGCACATACGCGAACGACAGCAACTTACAATTATAAATTTTTTTAAAAACCATTGCATGCCTCAAATAAAAAAAAAAAAATCTAGTTGAATATTTAAAAATTTAGAAAGATATTAGCGATCTAATGAGCTGCAATGTAATTATCCTCCGAAGCGAGTGAATCATACGGGATTGTTCACAATCTTTTCTTTTATCACAAATCATTGGCTACACTGTCAAAAATTCAGGAAACTTTTATGGTAAATATTACTGTAAAATGTTGCATTTACAGTAACGAAAATATTTACAGTAAATTGTACCATAAAAAAGAAACGATTACAGCGCCAGTTGATAAACCACGTGACTTACTGAGCGAAGCACGTAATACTCAATTTCTGTTCGCCATGTGTGGTCTATTCGGTACAGTGGATAGGGAAGCGAAGTGCGATAACCGCGTCTTGGGTTCGATCCTAGCTACTCGCATCTTGCATTTTTTAACTCTACTTTTCTCTACCGTAAAATTTTACAGTAAAATTGGATTTTACGGTGAAAGTTACTGGCAACATGGATGCCAGTAACTTTTACCGTAAAATTTCAGGAATTTTTTTAACAGTGTAGAAACGCTGGGAGATTGAGAGCAAGTGTTGCTAATTTGCAAATGATTCCTAAGGATTACATGATTCGTTGCCTATCTGAGCATAATTGAAATTCGTCTTATTAGATTGCTGACGTCTTTGAAATATCCAACTGGAACTGCTTTTACAAGTTGTCACATGTATTTGGATTTTTAATATTGAGAGTTATAAACTGCTATCTTTCGCGCATGCACAGTGAAAAATTAATTGCTTCAAACGGTCATATTTCATCAAATTTTCAGTATTAAAATTTTAATTTCAAGTATTTTGCTCTTCTTGTATGTTGTCAAGTTTTCTGTAAGTTTGAGAAGGTTTGACGTAAAACTCTGCGTGGACATGGTGGTGCAGCGAGACAGATTCTACAACAGTCCCGCTGCACCTCCATGCAGGGCATGCTGGCGAAAGGCAGAGGAGTACACATATACACACACACACACACACTCACCTATTGTAATTCGTAATTGCGAAAAACGTAATTTGAATTCGAGATGTTAAAATTTAAGTTCATCTTTTTATTCTGTTTTTTCTTTGATCCTTTTTATTTTTTAGTTTTTTTTCTTGCCCTTGATGATTAAGCTAAAAAGTTGATGACTTCCAATCGTTATTAAAATTGTATTTCAAGTATCAAAATGTGAAACCGCACGGGCCATATACTGCGCGAAGCAAATAAATGGTCTTCCTGTATCGAAATATTTTCTCACTTGTTCTCGAGGAGTTTCGGTTAATTGGGAGTGTTTGGTCCCTGTTGCCATGGCGGTAGTCCCATTCTTGCCCTAACAATTCGACAAGTAAGCTCATCAAGTAAATTACCCTGCAATCTAAGCAATAAACCACTCGTACAAAGAAATTGCCTTCAGATTTATGGCTTTGTTCAGTGGCTGTTTGGGTTAGGTACGCAAGGGTATTAAAAATAATAATCTTTTCCCATTCAGTTTTAGTACATTTTTTCCGTAATCTTTTCCAAAAAATTTAATTAGGAAGCGAACATTTGTTGCAATCAATAGATATCAATGTCGATTAAGACAGCGTTATCTATTAGTTATCTATTGCAATCAAAATTGTCTCCGGAGGAGGGAGAAATTATAACAAGCCAGATCCCCCCCCCCCCTGACTTTTGGTACAACCAATGCCAGATTTATAAATCTTGGAACTGTAAGCCTGATTCATCTGAGGGGTCCTTTTTAAGGTGTAGTGTACCCATTTAAAAATAAGTTTATAACGTTGTGTCAAGATTTTGTAGGGCTTGACCAGGTCATACAGGAAAGTTCAGACAGCTGCATGTATCCTGTGAACCACACTTTGAGTGTTGCTGATGTGATGTAACTTGAATAAAATTTTTCAAAGCATTTATAGTACAAGAATTATGGTAAACAATGGAAAACAAATTAAAAACATATGTTGTTCTATAATTTTTGAGGCCCCTAATGCCGGTCTTCACGGGCTTATAGGTAAATCAGGCCTGGGCATAACAAGTCAGAATTTAATCTTTGGCGACGGGGGGTAAGGGATCGTCGGTCATACAGTTCTTACCCGTGGATAGACTTTTAGCGCCTCATTAAGCTTATTTCAACCATTAAAAATCTTAAATACACCTCAAGAACTTAATCCAGCCGATTTTCAAGCTTTGTATTTTATATACGAATTTAGTATTTCCGGGGGAAAAGTGCAGTTGTTAAAATATATAACATATTTAAATGTTTTGTTATTTTTTAAACACAAACTGTCAAAATGTTTAAACGTTGAAAATTAAAAGAGTTCCCTTTCTTTGATCTTTCGTTTCATTCTTAGAAAGTTAGCTCAGAAAGTCTCCACTGCACAGTCCTTTATTAAGAGAAGAAGGAGCAAAGCAGGGAGGTGGAGTAAAACGTGGAAGGGATGTAATTCATGGTTAAAAAGCTTCTATTTGAGAAGAAACTATGTCAACGGCTTCAATAGGTCAGTCATAGTATTAACTTTTCCTGATTTCCACCCCACGCTGGAGTCAGTGAGATTTTCAAAGTATGCATCAGCATTTTTTTACTTTTGAGGCTCTAATACATGCTGTGCATTGACAATTCCCAAATGATATGTATACCACTGAATAGCATATATCTTATTCGCAACAAAATGATATATATCGTCTCGATTTTTGCTGCACAATTTTCATCTCTGAAATAATTTCACCAGAAAACGTACTTGTGGGTATGACAAGGACACTAAGATGAAGATGAAGAGCCACTCTAATGATTCGTTAGAATCGTTCAAGGGAGGTCAAACAATTGCATCAAGGTGTGAAAAAAACACCAGAAAATTTATCGGATGAGGAATAAGTAGCCGCTCTTTCTTTCATACTATTATCCAGAAACTCTTTTTTAGTTTTTCTAACTGCGGATAAGGAAAGAAAAACAAAGCCCTGGGAAAGCCATGGAATATCTCTTGCTTTAATTGACTCACCATGTGAAAATAAATTGGTTGGAGAAAGTTAAAGAAAACTATCGCCCAATCTTCCGAATCGAAACGAATGCTCTCTACGAGCTTTTATTGGAATGAAAAGGTCAACAAAAAACCTCATTGTCAATTTAAAAAAAAGGTATTTGTCTAGAAAAAGAATTAACTTGTGATCTAGTTATTTGGCAATCATTAGGTATTGTGAAAATAATACATAAGGATCGCACTGATGAAATGTTTGATCCAAGCCCCAAACTCTTAGAATCAGGCTCTGTAAATAAACACTTAGAACTCTACTTAACGATGAATAACATCACAATATGCGTATCTGAAACGAACTCACCTGATATATCCACGCAAAGTTTGTTGACTCCCCCGTGAGCTGGCAACAAATAAAACACTTTCCTCTTTACAACACTACTCCGGTTGCTGCCACCAGAACCTTGAGGCACTTGAATTTCAATGCGAGCCAACTGTCCAGAGATGATCCAGTCCAAGGAATGGTTTTTGGATTCGGCGATATCCTCCACTTCCTCTGTCTTGTACGTGATGTATTCCCATTCATCGGAAAAGAGACTCAACGTGAGAAAAAGCGTGGCCAAAAATGTCAGGAGCAATGTAATGGATACAAAGATGCAGGTGAAAGTGACCATTTTATGTTACAGTGGATTATCTTTCATTGTGCAGCTCATGGTACTGTTGCCATCAGTGACAACATAGAATGAAATATAGTACGCTACCATGATGCTCTTTTAAATTTTTGGCCTAAAAGCAATGGCAGGAAGAAAGAGAGAGAAATACTAAAAATATAAAATGTTCATCAGAATAACAAAACCCTTCTTTCTAACTTGTTTTTTCCGTAGGAATGCTGCGTTAAACACATACTGAAATTAGGGAAATGTATTTCATGAGAATGCATTTTTTTCCAAATTTCATCCATATCTTTCGAGATTATTGTGAAATATTAAAGCAAGGTGAATGTACTCTGGTGAAGTTATAATTCTGAATCGTCTTCGCTTCATTGCTTCTCTCATCTCTTTCACTTTGTTACTATGCCCTACCTTGTCCTATTGATTCCTGATTCATTCAGATGTATACAATTAAACGCTTCTCTGTATGGAATTTCAATTACTACTGCTCGGGAAAAAAAGGGGGGAATGTTTGATGTGAAAGTGATTAAATTTCGAATAGTGTTGAAATTTTTCACTTTGTTACTGTGCCCTACCTTGTCCTAATGATTCCTGATTCATTCAGATGTATACAATTAAACTCTTCTCTGTATGGAATTTCAATTACTACTGCTCGGGAAAAAAATTGGGGAATGTTTGATGTGAAAGTGATTAAATTTCGAATAGTGTTGAAATTTTTCACTTTGTTACTATGCCCTACCTTGTCCTAATGATTCCTGATTCATTCAGATGTATACAATTAAACTCTTCTCTGTATGGAATTTCAATTACTACTGCTCGGGAAAAAAAGGGGGGAATGTTTGATGTGAAAGTGATTAAATTTCGAATAGTGTTGAAATTTTTCACTTTGTTACTGTGCCCTACCTTGTCCTAATGATTCCTGATTCATTCAGATGTATACAATTAAACTCTTCTCTGTATGGAATTTCAATTACTACTGCTCGGGAAAAAAAGGGGGGAATGTTTGATGTGAAAGTGATTAAATTTCGAATAGTGTTGAAATTTCGGTTTCTATGAAAACTTTCAGTGAGTTACAGAACGAAAATGCATATTTTTTTCAGGACTTTGGTGACATCCTCCTTTGGCTTTAACTTGTAATTGTAACCTAAGGAGCAGGAAGCAGTTTTGGAGAAACTTCTTAATTTGAAATAATTTTCGGATTTTCCGTAATCTACTCAAGAGTAAGGCATTTTGTAGCTGTGGAGGCTTGTTTCTAAGGGTATTTCTAATTTATGCAACACACTCCATCTGCGTATAGAGCTATCTTGATTCCTATCAGGATGTTGATGTTGCATACATCTTGTGATTATCATGAAAACAAATCTATAAAAAAAAACATATGTTTTTTTATTTAAGAAATACAAAAACTTCCTTATGTACCACATAGTTTAACAAAAAAAAAAAAAAACATATGTTGTACAAAAATATATGTCGTAGTATAAATTTACTAGACGGCTAATACAACATTCACAAATAATACTTATAATAACACAAGGCAACTTTTTCGCACTATTGGAAATTTGACATTGAAAAAAAGTGTTTTTCGACGCATCCTACTGCACAGCGGCACTAATTTATTTATATATACACTGCAAAAAAAATGAACCGTTGTTTTTAAAGTATAATACTGACAGCCGAGGTTCCAATTTAAAACTGTAAAATGCACAGTAATAAACTGTAAAGCTAGCAATTTTATAGTTTCTTACTGTATAGTTAGAAATTTTACAGTTTATTGCCGTAAAATTTAACTATATTATGATGTAAAAACAATAGTATAATACTGGCAGCAGAGGTTCCAGTTTAAAACTGTAAAATCAACAGTAATAAACTGTAAAGTTAGCAATTTTACAGTTTATTATTGCAAATTAGCAACATTACAGTTTAGTGCTGTAAAAGTAGTAATTTTAGTTTATTACTGTAAAATCAACGGTAATAAACCGTAAAATCAGTAATTTTACAGTTTATTATTGCAAAATTAGCAATATTACAGTTTAGTGCTGTAAAATTAGCTATATTATACTGTAAAAACAACATTCATTTTTTAGTGTACTTTTAAATTATGTAAACAATAACAAACTGTAAACTTTCAGCATGGTTCAAGTTAGAAAATTACATATTGCTCATATATAACAAAGATTCTTAACAGTTCGATATACTCCTACCGTTCTCTATGTATTCCATTAACTTTTTTCCCAACAACAGCTGCGATCTCGTTTCATCCATTTATCAATAGCATCAAGAACTAGTAAAAGTTCTTCACTTATAAGGTACTACTTCCTGTGCAATATTTCACTGAAAAGGGAAATTCATCACCCATAGTAAATTAGTCCATAAGTAGGACAGGAACTCTTTACTTTGCAAGTTCGTAGTTTAAAGACATCATGTTGCATTATGTCACACTTTTTGAATTATGGTTTTAAAACTTCTTAAGCTTTGCAAAGTGTGCTACCGTGGTATGTTTGCTAAAAGGAATAAGAGATCGAAATAACTTTGCTGACTTGAATTCGGGAGAAAATAAAAAAACAATATTCCTTCAATTATTGATGAAGAGAAAATTTGGTAATCTTTATCGGAAAATTATTATCGAATCATTTACCACGATTATTTTATGCAATAAAAGAACGGGAAAAAATCAGATGAAAAAAATAACGATAAAAAACATAAAGATTATTATTAGTGTTTTTTAAATTTTTGAACTAAAATTTTCAAGCTTTAAATTTTTTTAATTTTTCAAACTGCTCTTTCTGCTGTGGTACCATTTGGTAGCACGTAGAAAACTGCCCCTTTGAAGTTTAACTGTATTCCGAATCTCGAAGTACCAAAATTAATAAGAGATCAATAAAACTTAATTTTCAAATAGACATTTATCATAGCCTGCTCGAGATAATTAACCTGAAGAAATAGCTGAATAAATTCATTTACTGCCTTTTTGCTGGTGTGAAGAAATAACTTTTACCATTGATTCTCTACTTTGATTCTTGTTTCGTTGATCGATGTTTAATTTTTTTTTGTATTCTGGGGGATATTTCGGACTAAACTTTTCTTCTTTTGTTTGAGTCTAAGTGTTGAACATGTGACACTTTTCTATTTCTTTAGATAGACGGAGCAAGGCTTGGTAATGCAGCTAGAATAAAATAAATAAACATTGCTCTGAGAATAAGGAAATGTCAATTAAGGTTTGAAATGTGAATCATAAAAACTTTATCATTTTATAGTAATAAAAACTAAGTTTGATATATTGCAAAATATTACAATGCCAAATTCTGATAATGATTTGCGTTAGTAGTTGCTTAACCTTCAGTGGTAATCATTTTCTGGTGGGAATCAACTACACGTTTAATAACATAGTTAAAATATTACCGGATTGATGGCGCTGCAAATTGAAATATTTTTATCATTTCACTTTGCTCCGCATTCTCCTAAGTAAATTGAGAGAACACTTAAGGGATCGTGTTTTCTCCATGATGGAGAAAGGGGGCAGCCTTTTTTTTTTGCAAGTAAAAAGTTCCAAAGTCAAATTTGCAACCTCTGAATGAAGCGAAAAGATTGTTTTTTCATTATAACTCATTTATGGAGTCATTTTATTATCTGAGTAAGTCACTGATAGGTGATGTGTACAGAAGCGCAGAGTAATATTTTGTAGAAATTCAGGAGCATATTCTTTTTAGAGGTATTAAACAGAGGTCAAATAAGCACTAATTTTAAAATTCCAGTTGCAATAAGAACTCAATGTTTCGTTTTTTTTTAGTTTTTACAATTATTCATTACTTATTTATATTCATTTTAACGTGTTTAAACTAAAATGCCGGTAGGAGCTGGAAAAACTGCATTTTGTAATGTTAAATAATTTATTTCTTTTATTCATTAAGTTTCAGAAAAATACCTGCAAAAATTGTTTGCACTAATTACTTCTTGTACATTAACCACCTCCAAATCTTCCGACATTTAATCAGTTCGTACGTAGAAAAAGTATTATTGGAATCCCTATTCCAAGTTGACCTCTGCTGAACTGTGGCAGGCAGTGACCGGCTTTTTCTTTTTAGTATCCCCCCCCCCCCCCCATATCATGACCATTACGATACGATGAAGTAATTTTTTACCAGGATAAATTCTGGGAATTACGTATTAAAAGCAATTACGCAAGAAATTTTATACGGCAATGTCACAAATGCCAAAGTAATTAATTATAATAAATAATTCTTCACCGCGTTAATTATGTTCAGACTTTTTAGTCATCTATAATCAAATAAATTAAAAAAAAACATTCAATTTTAGCTAATTAAGAATTATGTCTCATTTCCAGATTTGTACCTTATAATGTAAAAAAAGTTTTTTTTTTTTCCGTTTTTTCCTTATGGTTTTTTGCATTCAAACACAATTTGTAACTTGATTTGCACATGTATGGAATTTATCTTAGCTTTTTAAAGACTGCAAGCTTGAACTACATGACTCTTACAGAAGTATTTTTTTGTCTCAAATACAATACGAAGAACATTTAGGGAAGTAAAATGCATGCATATAAACTAGCACTTTATTGAGCAAAGGGAAAGAAAAAATAAACTTTTCCTACTAAATGTTAACTGAACTAAGCTGCAAATTTTGGGCTGCGTCATATTTTTTAAATTTTGACAGGCGTGAAGGGAAACTATATCAGCCTAGTCGGAAACTAGGGGTTCAGGCCTTGTTCGGCCTAGCTCGAAGTCTGAGTAGTAATTTTTGTAGTAAAGTCTGAGTAGTAAAATTTTATAGAGAAGGGGGACCGGCAAGCGAACTGACAAGGAGACCGCCTTGGTTCTCGAGGGCCCTGAATTTATTAAATGATTTTTTTTTTTTTTTTGATTTCATCGCTGAATGCGGCGAAGATCTTCATTTTTTCTTCTCATCACCCAAGGATTTTCCGCAATTGCAAGGTTAAAAAAATTCAATAATAAATAAAGAAATAAACAAAGAAAAAAGTAAAAGAAATCAATAATTATACCCCCCCCTCCAAAAAATTGAGGCTTCAATTTGAAAAATTTCTTCAATATTTCATTTCTTTGAAAAATAAAATTTTACAATACTCTATCTAATCAACTGAGGCACGAGAAATGAAGGGTAGGGTCCCATTGGGCCCCTAAATTTACTAGAAAATTGTCAAAAAATGGCCTAAAGTTATTTTTCGTAAGTTTTTAAGTGATGGATATTTTTTAGGGGATTCTTCAAAAGTTCTTCACTCGAGTTTTTTATACATCATCTGAATTTCTCATATAAATTTGATATGCTAACTAATAAATGAAAAGTGTCTGTTGAAACTTTTACCGTACTTAATTTTCCATGCACTAAAGAACGCTTGTATATTAAAAATTAATAAATAGGATTAAAAAGAATTAATCTGGCACGGTATTTTTCAAAAAGAATCCTTTAAGCTCATCTATGTCCCCTCCCTTTAACAGCATTTTTGCAAAAAAAAAAAAAAAAAAGCCAACTATTTATTAAAATAAATTAAAAGCTACGAGTTTTGTTTCTATGCTATACTATACATTTTGTTTGATCAGAATCATAAACGGGAGCAAATTAACAAAATTAATTTAAATTATTAGTTGCCTTACCTGACACTAATAAAGTTAATTTCCATAACAGTTAACTTTCATAACAAAGTTCCATAACAGTTAACTTTCACAACAAATTTCCATAACAGTTAACTTTCATAACAAATTCCCATGTTTGACAAAAAAAAACATTTTATCAATTTTATTACTTGAAAGCAATAAAACTAATTTAAATGATCCTTACCCGAAAGAAACTATTCGAGAGAACACGTATTTTCCATCGAACTTCGGCGTAGCGAAAGGCAGTGGGCCAAAAATCGGGGGTAGACGCTTTTCGTTGCCTTGCCCAGAATGCCTTGCGAACTTCGACTTTTAGGCACTTTCTGAATTCTTTTTCCGCTGCGACTGCTTTCGCTTTATTAAGAAAATGTATTTGCGGCTCAAAATAATTCCAGAATGTCACGGCAGTAATCTAATGAAGCAGAATATTTTCTCCTGGATGTGTTCTAAGTCGGCAGACTACGCGTAGAACTTACAGGGATGATAACAGGGTTCGTCAAAGCGAGCCCAGCCCGAAAAAACCCACCTGGTTTTTTTTCTGGTGGACCCACTTGAAAAAACCCAGTGTGTCGGTAAAGTGAGTTTTTTCAAAATTTACTGCATATTGAAAACATTTATTGGGTCATTCCATAGAAATGTCAACCTCAGCCGAAGAAAAAAAAATACCGAAGTGAAAAAGTATCAATAAATAAATAAATAAATAAAAATCATACAGCATAAGAAGTTTAAAAAAAATTGAAAAAGTATTGTAATTATCACTGAGCCATAATAGCAATAATAAATAGTTAGTAATAAATAGTAGTAAATAACATGCCCGTCATTTAGGGGGGCAGGGGGGTGTCCCCCCCTGACTTTGGGAAATCAATGGATTGGCATATAAGTGGGCGTGGTTTTTTGCCACTTTTTGGTAAATTTTACATTGTGAATGCACCCTTTGCCCCCCCCCCCTGGAAAATTTCGAAATGACGTCCCCGGTAAAAAGTAAGTAATTGTAGTAAATAGTAAATACTAGTAGTAGTAGTATAAAATAGTAATAGTAGTAAATAGTAAATAGTAATAAATAGTAGTGTGTTTATTGCTTGTTGGATGGTTACGTTAGTCACATTACGTTAATCACACTCCATTTTGAGTAGAAGTGACACGAAAGACTAAAAAAAATTAAGATTTAATAAATGTGTTTTATGTTTTTAAAGGCCAACTTTACACATTTTTTAAATATATCATTCAATTTTTAACACTTGCTTAACTTTGAGAAATTGCTGCTATTTTGGTTGAAAAAATATCTACTGTCAGTAATTTTGTTTTAAATTCTTAACAGAAATGATACATAGATACCATGTACATTGCAAATCCACCAGCACAACTAAAAAATATTTTTTATCTTTTAAGTTACAAGTAAAATCAGTTACAAAATCAGCTCTGAATGTTACGTTAGTCACTATGGAATGACCCGATTACAGAAACAAACTAAATATTACGAATGTTTTGATCAATACTAAGCCTAGAAATTGGTACTGACCAATTTAGTCATAATATTTAGTTTGTTACAATATTTAACTATGGTCAGTACTTGGTCCAGAAATTGCCATCCTCCTTTCCTAACAACTTATTAGGTATGTATTTAGAAATAAAACTATACGTGAATTTCACTTTTTTTTAATACAGATGATCAAAATAATTATTCCAATCCGTAAATTCAATTCAATACCAATTTAAAATGTAATATCAATTTTAAAAAAATCAATATTACAATGCTGTTTTCAAATTAGCGGAATAAGAATTTTTTTAGGCGGTCACAGTGACTCACAGTCTTCAGGATTCCCCTGATTCTAAGGCAGGAATTTAAGTGAAACAGGCGATCGCAAATTGCAATCGCTACTGGAAGTGAATTACATTAGAACGTTTCTTGATAAAAACATTGTGACGTCAGCGTGACGTTTGCCTATGAAAAACGAGCTAGATAAAACGTCACAGCTTATTGGCGAATAAGAGGAGATCGCTGACTGCTTGTGAGCAGTGGCGTAGCTAGGGGTTGGCAGGAGTGGCTCTTGCCACGGGCGCAGCAACCAGGGGGGCACATTTTTACCGATTAAAAAAAAAATGGTCAAGTCCATACAGACTGAAAAATAAACATTTGATAGACACCCTCAACAGCGCAAACTGCGCCCCCACGCTACAAAACAAACCATAAAAAATGTGCAACTTTGCTTTGGTAGATTTCGATTGGATACACTGATGTCAGCTTATAAATCTATCTGGCAGGATAGAATTTAGTTATATGGGGCATGAACTTTGTATAATAAGCTGATCTGAAATCGGCCGGTCCTTAAAAGAGATAGAAACAAACCTTTCCTTTCCGCTTCTTTCCAGCTTTTTTTTTTCACGATATCACTTCAACTTATCAATTACATACTGTACTTCAATAAAAATATTTTTGAAAAAAAAAAAAAAAAAAAATTGAGCCGACTTCAGAACTTCAATCGGCAAGTACTCTAAAAAGTAAAAAAATAATTTTATTACTTGAACAGCATCGATACTACATTTAAACATAAGTTTTGGAATCGGCACAAAAACACCAAATAGAATCGTACGAAACTATAATTCAACTATAAATATAAATTTCAATGAATGTAGGTTCTTTAATCGTTTTCGCATACATTACATTGACAACCATATATTTATGTAATGGTGTAAATATTCAGCTCTTAATGTTATCTGAAAAATGTTGGCAAAATATAGTTTAACATCATTTTACGAATAGTGTTTGCACCGACTTCAAAATTTATTTTTAAATCGATGGTGTTCAAGGAATAAAATTATTTTTTTACTTTTTAGAGCACTTGCCGATTGAAGTTCTGAAGTCGGCTCAATTTTTTTTTCAAAAATATTTTTATTTTACTCTTTTTAGTGTAAATGTACTTCAGAAATAAGGTAATGGTAACAAAAAGTAAAATTTTACAGCTAATTTATAATTCAAAAATTATGAGTCGCTTGCGATAAAAATACTATCTACGTGGTCCGCTAATGAGTTTTGTGTTTGATTCAGTTAAGCCTTCATTCAAAATTCTCATCATCATTATAATCACTGTTTCATATCAACCACGTTTTATAGCAGTGGATTTCATATTTAATCATTTAAAACAAATCGTTTTAAATTTGGGCAAAAATTTGAAGATTTTTCTCGATTTCTTCAGAATCCCTTTATCAAACCGTATGTAAACTAAAACTAATGAAGCTTGAAAAATTACAAATATATCGGTACCTGGTTCGACTTTCAGTTCATCAGCGTTCAGGAGAAAAAAGCAGGACATAGATACTCAGTTTTTAATATAAGTAGATACATAAAAATTTTAAAAAGACCATAGAAATGAATTTCATTATGTAATTCAGAGAAGCCTTACATTCAAATTCGTCATTATTACGATTACTGTGATCATTATTTCGATTTCGATAGATTTCTACGGGTTCCTGTTATCAAAACCGGACCACGAGACGATGGGACCAATTGGAAACCAAATCCTTTCAAACAAAAAAAGAATTTTTGAAATCGGTCCAGTCGTCTTCAAGTAATCTTAAAACATACAAAAAAAAAAAAAAAAAAAAAAATCCGACGAATTGTTTTACCTCCTCCTTTGTTGAAGTCGGTTAAAAATAACGTTCTACGATTTTGAAAATCGTCTAGCTTTTGTTAAAAACATGCAATTTTATGATGACAGAAAATAACTCCTCTGTTGGTAACAATTTTTCTGTGGCGAAAACTAACGAGAGAATAATATGTATTTCTCGAAAACGGGAGGAGGGGGGGGGTCTAAAAAACGACTTTTACAAATTTCACGATTTTAAAAACGTGTACCAAGAGCCTATATTAAATGAAGATTCTCAAAATGAGTTACACAAGTAGAGCGGCGCGCGATTTTGAACTAGCAACGTTTTCAAACGCTGTTTGCGCTTCGATGGCTCAGTATAGATTGTAGAAGGTAAGGAGGTTCAAAAAAAAAAAAAAAAAAAAAAAAGAGAAAAAAAATTGACAAATAAATCTTTTTTTAGTGAGTTTCGATTTCGTATTTTGGAATATTTTCTATTTTACATGTACTTCAATGAAGTGCTCTTACTTCTAAACTATATATAGTACTACTTTGTTCTTTAGATTCATTACCGTTTTAGTACTTTTGTGGGAGGGATTGAGCTCGATTTGTAACCACGCCAGTGCGATATGTTTTTTGCTCTTTCTATTGTCAAAATAAATAAAAATAGCTATTGTTTTTCATGTATTACTGAAAAGCATTACTGAAAAAAATCAGGAAAATACATCTGGTACTTTCTTAAAGCCAGTGAGGGAACAATTGCCTCTCCTAACTCCCCTCGTATATTTTTTTAATTTTTATACTAATATTAATAACATTAATATTAGAATTAAATAACGGCGGGTCTCTGGGACATTTTAAATACTTAGAATGAAAAGTATTTATTCATAAAAAATAATCAGAGGCCTAAAATAGCGAACTTTTATTTTGCCGGTATGCAAGGAGTCGTATTTATTAAGCCAATCTCAAATTAATTATGCTTTTAAAATTTTCTTTGATTTCCTAATTACAATAGAATAAGTGCTTTGATATTTATTCGAAATGAACGAATTATGTTTATTTTATACATTCTTCTAGTATTTTAAAACAAATTTTACTCAAAATAAAAGCTGTTCTGTGGAAAAAAACACACTATGTTCATTTTTCAATAACGAATTGCAAGAATTATTTGCTTTTTAAATTTATGTGAAATGATAGGGAAAGGTAAGAACGCACTGAACTAAAATTGTTGGAAAAGGCAAAATTCTAAAATTAAACAAAAAACTTGTAAAAAAAAATATGAATGTTACCCAATAATACGAACAAGCAGACATATCATGCACACATAACATGAGGGGGAACAACGAGCATTGTTAAAAATGCTGAAAGAAATAAAAAAGAGAAAAAAAAGGTTGCAACATTATCTGCAAATATTCGAATAAATAAATCAAATTTTTTGGAATAAGGACATTTTAGGAGGTCACGATGACCTCCCATTAGAGCGACCTTTAGGGGGCGCAATTTTTCAAGTTCGCCACGGGCGCTGGGTCCCCTAGCTACGCTACTGCTTGTGAGCTCTTATTGTCTCCACCCGTAGTGACGTCAGTGCAATTAGCATTTATAGCGATTGCAACTTATCCAAATTTGGGAATTTGCAATTGCAATGGTGAGTTGCGATCGTCCGTGTTTCACTTGAATTCCTGCTTATGAAAAGTAAAATTAAAAGTAGGTGCACAATGTTTGAATAACGAATGATAGAAAAATGATTCTTGAAAAAATCAGAAAAAACCGGGTTTTTCATCAAAAACCCGAAAAAACCCAGGTGGGCTGTGCTTTAAAAAAAAACCGGGTTTTTTCAAATACTGGATGATAAGGGCGCGTTTACTGTAGAAAAAGAATAGGGCCACTTCACTCCCCCATACAATGTCAGCTTACAGGGGCTAGGATCGTCTAATATTTCATTGAACCCCTTGAATTTTTTTTCTTTTCTTTAATTTTTTTTCTTACATTTTAATTCCTCTTCATTTTACTCTGATTCTTGCCTCCTACATGCATATATATTTTCAGTTAGTATAAACTTACTTACAACAGGCATAATTTGAGTTTTTCAATGCATAAGAATTACTAGTTGATTTTTTTTTTTTTTTTTTTGAGCCGTGAAATTCATTTTAGAGGAGTAAAATATACAGAACCAGTAAAAACTGTCACAAGAATCAATTAAATTAAAACTTTTACGTAGTAGATCCAATGTAGCCAGGGCAGAGGAGGCGCGGGAAGGGGTGGGTGTGCAAGGAAGCCCTCTGGCTTTTGAAAAAAAAAATTAAAAAAAAAACATACATTTTGTCCATTTTTCAATTTTGATTTTCTTTATAAATATGTATAATGTATATAGCAAAATTCATTTTGGCTAAAAAGCACTTGAATTACAACACAAAAAATATTAACTTCATGTTAAGGTTCATGAATCTTAGCAAAGATGCAAGGGGTTGTATTTTTGCCCACTGGTCTTTAAAAGTAAAATTTAATCAATTAAAAGGGACAAAACAACTTCATCCCAAAAACTAAAATCTCCTGTTTATGTACACGATCTTTGGTACAGGTGAAAAGGGTGCATTCTCACATCTCTTGGTTTTTTAAACAAAGATTAAATAATGAAACAAAAACAAACTACAAAATACACGTTTTAAACTACCAAGTACCACCCGAAAAAGATCAGTGTCACGTTTTTGTCCATCAGGTCAGGCAGGGGGTGGGGTGCACTTTCACTTCTGTCTCCAAAATATTAAAATAATTTTTTAAAGTATTAATTTAATTCTTTTTAAATATGTATATTATTTTTAATATTTTAAAATAATTATAAATATTACATGAGTAAAATGTAATACAAAAATATAATGTAAAATTATGCTCATTTTAAACAAGGGAAAAATTATAAATTACAATATTATTGTGACGAATTTCAGAGAAATAGAACATATAAATTAACTAGCAACCAGAGGCGGATAACAAAATTTGGGCTTTCCCTCGGAAATGTTTCGAAATTGAAGTCCGAAACTTATGCGATCAATATTTAGAAACCAAAAAGTAAGTAGTAAAAGTCACCCGCTCCTCCTTGAACAAGTTCTGGATCCGCCCTTGTCCCCTTGAAGCATTTCTGGATCCGCCTTTGCTAGCAACAAAGATGAAAATACATTGACCCAAAATTGCTTTTAAATAAATAAATAAATTAATTAATTAATAGCTTAAATTAACAAATTTAATACGTTTAAAATACAAAAGACAAATAAAACAATTGCAAAACAATTTTTTTTTTTTTAAGAGCTGTTGCACCCACCTGCAGATGACTCTACCGGCGCTTAGCAAGGGAAAGTTGTTTTTCTTGCATTTACACCATTTCGGTAGAAAAATAACTTTTACAGAACTCGTTTAGGGCAAGTATCTGAAGACTCCGTACAGAGAAGAACCAAAACAGAGAAGCGAATGCATCAGAGAGGCTTTTGCTGTCTGATCTTCTTAGGTAAAACATTCCGCGCATTTACGCATGCGTCATGTCTTTCTCTGATCTTACCAAAATAGGGGTGTTAGGTAAGATAACAATAAGGGGGAGAATAATAAAAAGCATTTTGAGCCGTATCAAAAAACGTGGAACGATGCAAATTTCAAATACAGAGTTTAGTTGAATATATCAAAATTATACAGCAAATGCAAGTTTAAAATTGAAAACTTCGAAAAGTTATCTCCCACAACCCATCTACCCATTTGTAAGTGGAACTGTCAGCGAGGGCTAGTCGCGGTCTTCATGGACGGACAATACGTGCATACTAGTGGCGCGACATCAATGGCAGATCATCGATGTTAGATATTAAAGCATCGATGGTATTGATACATCGACCAAAAAACGTCGATGTTTCAAAACATCGATCCTTTTTTTTTTTTTCAAGTATATTGCGTATACATTCGAATTTCCAGTAGTGCAGTAACTCCTCCTTAGATCGCTCAGTTGAATGTAAGATGTAAGGTGCTTTCCTTTGCTTCCCGAAAAAACATCGACCATAAGACACTGATGGCAATTACAGAAAACTTTTTCCAGGGAGTGATATAGATATTTCAACTATTTATTAACAATGTAATTTTTTTTTATCGCAGAACTTTTTCTTTGCTGAAATGTAACACATCTTTTTTCAAAGGCATAGATACTGCAACTGCTGGTTACCGATGAATTCTTTTTAATCGCGTATTTCCGTTAAATATTTGCTGAAATAGGCATTGAGAAAACATAAAATGCAATCAATGATTATTAAAAAACATCGATCGTAATACATTACATTTGTCTAATGAAATTAGATACTGTAATTACTGATTAAATATGTAACTTTTTTTGAAACGGTGTGTTTTTGATCAAATATAAATAATTGATTTAAAAATAAAAGTTAAAATTAAAAATTAAAAAAAAAGCCAATTATCGATGTTTGAAAAGCATCTTGCCCAAAACATTGACAAGAATCTCAGAAAACTTTCCCCAATGATATTAAAACTACAACACTTGACTAACGATAGGACTTTCCTAATAAGTGTAACCATGGCATATTTTTATGCACTGTTTTTTGCTGGAATATACAACATAGACATCGAACAAAAACCATCAATGTTTGAAAAACATCGACCGTAAAACATCGATGGTTAAGCAAAAACATCGATGTTTGAAAAACATCAACCGTACATCAACGATAAAGAGATCGATAGTTTAAAAAGAAACATCGATGTTTCCAAAACATCGACATCGATGTCGCACCTCTGGTGCATACATATACAAGCTCAAACAAGAAGTTCTGTCAAGAACTAAACGAGCCTACTTTCCCGTACATCGACATCGGCATTCTAGCATCTAATCAATATTCTCTTGAATATCTGAAACTGAAAATTATGCCAAACATACCTTTTTAGCACTTAAAGCTGATTTCTAAAAGCAAAATATACCCCTCTCATCAGATGAAATGGACACGTAAAAAGTAAATAAACGAGTAAATAAAGTTTTGTCGCACCTTTTAAAGAATGTAACTGTTATAGTTCTTCCGTAGAAAAATTTCACAATCATTTTCAAAAGAAAAAAAAGAATAAATAAAATAAAAGTACGAAGAATATCAAAACACATTTTATCAAAGAAAGAAAAAAAACCTCGTTCGTTAATAAAATGTCTCGAATTTTATTTTTAATCCGTTGCCAGTTGTTAAATATAAATAAAGAATAAAATGCTCTAGTGAATGAACAATTTTTGTAATAAAAAAAAAAATATCGTCTGCCGAAAAAATAAATAAATAAATAAAAATAATAATAATTAATTAAACAAAAAAAAATGAATAAATAAACAAAAAATCGTCTGCCCAGTCAGTCTTTTTTTTTCTGAGCCTGAATTTCCGCTATGTATGCGGAGTCGGAATCAGAGTCCTCACAGAAGATTTTTCAGAAAAGTACTTAACATACATTTTTTATCAAAACCGTTTTCTTACAAAGTTAGTTTGAAGGATATCCACCTTTAAGTTCAGAATCAACATTCAATTTAAATTTCCCAGTAGGCGCTCATGTTAAAAATTTTTTTGAACGGTTCATCATTGAACGAAAAATGGTTCAAATTGAAAAGTTAAATATGGGAACGAGTCTCTCCGAGATCTTTCGAACAAAAAAAGTTTATTCAATTCAGACGGTTCACTTAAAAGTTATTAGGCGGATAAAGGTAGCTTGAACGGTTCAATGTTGAACGAAAAAATGTTCACATTGAAAATTTAAATACGGTAATGAAGTATCCTTGCCGATATCTTTCGAACAAAAAAAGTTTGTTTAAATCGGACTGTTCACTCAAAAGTTATTAGGGGTGACAGCTTGTTTGAACGGTTCAATGTTGAACGAAAAATTGTTCAAATCGAAAATGTAGATACGGGAATGAAATATCCTTGAAAAGATCTTTCGAACAAAAAAAAGTTTGTTCAAATCGGACTGTTCATTCAAAAGTTAGTATCGCGGGACCGGTTGTTTGAACGGCTCAAAGTTGAATCAAAAGTTGTTCAAATCAAAAAATCAAATATGGGAATGAGCTGTACTCGCCGAGATCTTTTCAACAAAAAAAAGTTCGTCCAAATCGGAATGTTCATTCAAAAGTTATTAGGGGGGGACAGACAGACCGACCGACCGACACACAAATTCCCCATCTCAATACCCTACTTTCAAATTTTTAATTTTTCGATATTCATTTTACCTCTTTATTTTTTTTTTAACCTGGCGATATTTTTTGGACTTGGCGATATTTTTTTTATCTTGGCGATATTTTTTGGACTTGGCGATATTTTTTAGATGCATTAAGCTACTTTTAATACTTTTTTCGTCTTTCTTTTATTTTTAACGGGAAAGTAGGCTAAAAATGGGGTATGACTCCTTGTAGCATTTGCGATAGGTAAAAAGATGTTTAACCATATTTTGCTTACTTGCCCAAAATGAACTGCTGTTTTTACAGTATAATACTGGCAGCCGACGTTCCAATTTAAAACTGTAAAATGCACAGTAATAAACTGTACAACTAGCAATTTTAGTTTCTTACTGTAAAATTAGAAATTTTACAGTTTATTGCTGTAAAATTAAGCCGTATTTTACTGTAAAAACAACAGTTTAATACTGGCAGCAGAGGTTCCAGTTTAATCAACGGCAATCAACTGTAAAATTATCAATTTTACAATTTAGAAATGTAAAATGAGCAATTTAACAGTTTATTGCTATAAAATTATCTGTATCATACGATAAAAACAGCATTATTTTTTTATAGTGCAACATTTTTTAGAAAAATCATTCAAAATTAAGAACAGAACATTTATACTGTTACACAATGTGGTTATCAATGCAATGTGTGCTAATGCTACTGAAGAACCTGGATCCATTAAAATGTATATTTCCAATTGAATTGCAGTTACGTATGATTCCATCTATTGTTTCTGTGCCGACTTCAAAACTTTTACTTGAAAGTAGTGTCGAGGGTGCTCAAAGAATAAAACTATTTTTTTTTACTTTTTAAAGCAATTTCCAACTGAAGTCGGCTCTATTTTCTCTCTCCAAAAATATTTTTTTTTCAACTAATGAAACAATTTGTAATTGAGTGAAATATCTTCTAAACTAACTTCTTCTAAGTATCTTGACTTTTTATGGTAAAATGCAAAGTTTTTTAATCTATCAAACTTTATTTACACAAAAAAGAAAGCATAGTGATTTTTTTTCTCACAGAACAAACTTTATTGTTTTTAATTAGCGAAGAAATGCCCGTTAATTAATTTTCATCTCTTTGTCACTCTTGCAATAGAAAAGTGATGCATATATCCTTCACAAGGGAATGTGACTGAACTATTTCTAATTAAACTACACATCTAAAGGTAGTTTAGTGACATAAACTAAACTGCGTAAAGAAAATTTTGATAGACATCTCCAAGATATAATTTTTTTATGTTGCTGATGTGACAGTGTGTTATGTTGCTGATGTGACAGTGTGTTATGTTGCTGATGTTCCGTCTTGACTTTAGGCGGGTGTGACATGATTTATTGCGTACCACTGCCACAACTCAATTAAAATATAGTTGGACTTATCTTCATTTCAGAGAAAGACTTTTGCATTAAAAATATACATGGCTTACATTAAAAATAACTTGTGAAACTTTTGATTAATTAAGTTTTGAAAGCTCCAACCTGAAGTGGCATGTGGTGTGAAAGCTCAAACTTCATTCACGCTAATAAACATTTTTTTTTTTTTTGCTTTAGTTCTTAAGTTTAAGAAAAGAGAATCTTAGACTTGACAGTTGAAACTCGGTAACTCGACACCCCAAGAGACTACGAAAAAAGGTCGAGTTAATAAGGTGTCCACCTACCAAGGTTTCATAATTTCAACTATTGTAGTGTTTTCTGTATTGCTTATATATTTACTATACTACACAGCAAGGTTTCTTGACAATGACGTCACGACGCGCGGAAGAAAACCGAGGTAACAGATAAAACGTCAAGCTTATAGACTACCTACTTGGCGAATCGGAGGAGACCGTTAACTATGTGTGAGCTCTTATTGGCTGGAGCGTTCGATTTAAACGGATGTATTTCTCCGCGCTAAGCCACTTGGAAAATTGAAAATATTTAACAATTAACGACTGAAGAGAAGGGCCTTATTTCACACAAAAATCGGACGCCGCTCAAGGAACTACTTTCCTTGCATGGTCTCAGCTTAAAACTCCATGGTCAAGAGGTCAAGTTAAGTTAGTGCCGGGAGTATAGTGCTTACCATCCACATTATAAAACATAATTTCAGTAAGTGATTTTTCCTTTCTTTCTTCTTTTTTAAAAAAACCATTACGAAATAAATAGGACATTTTTGCATACTTATTGGCAATAAGTGCATCACTTTTGAAAAGAGATACGAGCTCCTTATCAAAGAGAAAAGCCCTGTCCATACTTAAAAAACATAGGTCGTTCTGGTACTGCCTTGTTTCTGTTCTAGACTTTTCTATAGGTACATTTCTCCGACCCCTTTTTAGCCCTGTACGTGCACTAACAGCACTTATAAGTGTGGCGGCTCTCTTTTGGGTAGTGGTCAGGGACGTCATTTCAAGTTTTTCCAGGGGGAGGGGCGCAAAGGGTAAAAACACAATACAATTTTACCAGAAAACAACAAAAACCACACCCACTTATATGTAAATACATTGATTTCTCAAAATCAGGGGGGGGGGGCAATTGACACCCCCTGCCCCCCCCCCTAAATGACGGGCCTGGTAGTGGTGGAAATTCTCAAAAAAGAGCTCTTTCCGGAAGCCAATGAATTTACTAACCCAGAAACGACAGAATCGTCAAAAAAGGTTAATGTGAAAGAGGATCGGCTGCATTAAGTGAACTGAAATAGCAAGTACCCTAGCAGCACAATCTCATCGGCCATTCATCGAAACCCGATGAAATTCTCATCGGCCGATGATCGGATTTCGATGAGTTCTCATCGGGAATTGCTCCAATATGTCTCATCGACCAAACAGAATCCGAGCAGCAAAATCCGATGAGTTTACGATGAGATTTGGACAGGGGCGGACTGGCTCTAAAATTTTTGTGTGGAAAAAAATTCTTGCCGGCCCCCTACCCAAGAATGCATTGTTCCCAGCCCGAAAATTCTCAAAAAATGTTTGAGAGTCGAAATTCCTGTACGCAATTAAAAAAAAAAAAAAAAATATGTGGTTTTTTTGAAAATCCGCACTTGAAAATGTAATTTGTTTATGTAAGCGAATAAAAAACCTATTTAAATCAAGAATAAGATATATGCCTATGATCTGTAATATTAAAACACTTAAAAAAATTCAATTATTCTTATCAAAATCCTTGCTTGAAATTGTATTGAACTTATGCAAACTTCTGAAAATTTTTACTTAAACCAAACGTAATGCATATGTTTAGGATGGGAATACATTATGCATCACGAATCAGAAGTTTTCGGAAGTATTGGATGTGTGTGAGCTTGAATTGCTTTGCAAAGAAAAAAAAATGTTTTGAGGAGCAGCCATTATTTCATAACAACATTTAAAAACTGCACAGATATACTCCAAACAAAAAAAGTCGCAATTTCTCTGGGTAACAACATTTAAAAACTGCACAGATATACTCCAAACAAAAAAAGTCGCAATTTCTCTGGGTGAAACCCATGATGGCTAAATACAAGTGTACAAGACTGTCGCTTATGACGTACAACCAAAGAAACCGGAAAAAAATGACTATTTTGACTTCATTGTATGAGTATCATTTGCTTGCTTGAAAATCATACGACAAAAAATATTTTTCAAAGAAATTATAGTCTGAATTAAGCCCTTTAATGACACAAATTGAACAAAATTAATGAATACAAAATCCTATTTTTAAAAAGTTACTCGAAGATAAACTAAAAATGATAAAAATTACACTGTTACTCTACAAGGACCTGTCCAGATTTTTCATACAAGTCCTTTTAATTTCATAAAACTGAAAAATCTAAAGAACTTTATGAATTTGAAATAGTGCTCAATCATATTATTGGCCATTTTTTCCGGAATTTGGAAATATGCTATTTTTCTCAAATTTACACATTGTATTTATCCCTTTGAAATTGAATAATCATAAAAAAAGTTTAAGATGAAAAGGTTTAAAAGAAACGTACGTTTCGATACTAGTTGCAAATACCAAGGAATGCTACTTGTAATTTAAAAACAAATCTGGAAATACTGAATTTCAGGCTCGGAAATTTTAGATTTGCTTTTAAAATTGTAAAATAAAAATATAACTAAAACTAGATCAGCTATTTTCCACTAAAATAAACGAAAGAACATCAAAGCATTATGTGTATTTCTAGTAGATGGGAAAATATTATTAACTTTCCAACTATACTGTAAAAAAAATCCGTCAAATTTACGGAAAAAACTGGCAGCCAGGATGCCAGTTTTCTTCCGTTTATTTTACAGAAATCTTCCGTAATTTTTTAACAGACTCTCCGTTTTTTTAATGGAATATCTCTGTAATTGCAACAGTTTTGTACCATTTTTTTAACAGTTTGATTTCATCACTTTAACAGATTTTCTCCGTAAAGTGATGAAATCAAACTGTTCAAAAAACTGTTGCAATTACAGAGATATTCCGTTAAAAAACGGAGAGTCTGTTAAAAAATAACGGAAAATTTCTATAACATAAACGGAAGAAAACTGGCATCCTGGCTGCCAGTTTTTTCCGTAAATTCGACGGATTTTTTTTTACAAGAGCTGTCTAAAGCGATACGTCAACAATTTAAAGCTTTTAATTAAATGTTGCAAACGGTTAGTTTTGGGGAACTTTGTAAAGATTACCCCCGGCAGCAAAATGAAAAATACTGTGGACAAAGAGTTTGTTTATAATAAAATACTTGTCAGGGAAAAGAAGTGATGCTTTCAATAATATTACTTCGCAAATGCTATTTTGAGTATAAAATATTTTTTCAAAAATAACTATAATTTCTTCTAACCAAATCTTAGCTTAATTTTAATGAAAAGTAATTTATAAAAAATGAAAAATAAATTTTATTAATGCATCAATCATTCAAATACTTCAATTCAATTTTTCAAAATTATTATAAAATAACACTTCAAAAGCTTTTGAATTTTGAGTTTAAATTTTATGAAATTTGTTTTTCACGTACAGCATTTAAGTAAGACATCAAATTAAACTGCATATAATTCCCTTTTAAATAAACTATTAAACAGTTCTGTTGCCATAAACGTAGCGCCGGGGGGGGGGTACAGATGGTTACACCCCCCTCCCCCGATTTGCCGGACACTTTATCTTTGAAACATGAAGATGTCTAAAATCTGAATAAAAATCGTAGTAAAAATATCGTTTACAGTTATTTTCATTTATTTTATCTTGTTGTACCCATATGCTTGGGGGAGAGGGGGACTGGGGGAATACAGACCCTCTGTCAAAAATGTTCTGGTGCCAAACTTTTCCAAAATTGGAACAAAAATCATCAGGAAAATTATTTCCGTTTATGGTTATCCTCTAGCCAGTGGCGTACACATGTTTGAATTTTGGAGGGGCCGAAGTAACCAAGCATAGCCAAGCTTATTTCAGAATTTTTGTTAGGGAAAGGGTGGTGGTTCGGGAACCCTCAACTAGAAATGTTTTAAATTGGTGTTTTGAAAATCAAATCCATTTTAGGCTATCTTTAATGACAAAAAGAAAAAAGTATGGATTCAGAAGCTGCTTTTGTGACATTTAAGTTTTAAATTCGCAATTGCGCTATAAGTCGTTGAAAGAAATCGAGAGGGTAGGGTGCTCTCTCTCAGAACATTTTTGAAATTTGAGTGATAGAAAGGTGTTTGAAGGCTCTCCCGGAAATTTTTTGCCATTGAGTCTCGTAACTGCAATTTTAAGTTGTCTTTGTTGATGTTTAGCGAAAAGGGGAGAAATTCGGGACCTTTCCTTTTTGAAAACACATTTTTAAATTATTTCGGGACAATTTTCCTTGATTTTGGGAGCCTGGGCCCACCCCATATATACGCCCTTGCCTCTAGCGCAGTCAGAATTACCATCTGGAAGGTTTTTTTGGTCAAACAGTCCTTACGATTGCCATTAATATTAAATGTTAGGTCTCGCCCCCTTTCCTGGCGGCACTATATTTTATCTTGAGCGTCTCCATGTTTGTTGCTCTGCTAAAATAATAATTTAAACAAGTATGGAATCATAAAACGGTGGGCATGTATAGTGATTGGGTGTAATCCCAACTATTTTATATGGACCTTTTTATGGTATAAATTTTAAAATTCTATGTAACTGCTCACTGCACTAGAAAATAATTTTAGCTTGAAAATACTATTTTCATAAAATATGGCTCGTTGTAAGAGAGAGAGAGAGAGAGAGCAGAAATACAAAACAATTACGCGACAGTATCATGTGTCAGGTTACGCAATGAAAAACGTAAATATTTATTTTAAAATATGGACTTCAGCATAGAGTTAATTATCTTTCTTCATTAGAAAGTTTCACTTTCTAAATATTTCTTTCAAGCATTTGGCATTCATAATCATATTTAAAAAAATTACACGACAAATGCAAGATAATTGCTAAAAAAATCTTATAGTGTATATAATAAGTGTCTTACAGTGTAAAAAACACATTATTTATTTTTGTCTAAAATATGTTTTTTATTACGTTGTTTCTGTAGATAATCTGAATACATAATTCTTGTCTCATACTTGATTTACAAACTTTTTACTTAAGTGCTACGACAAACTTAAGAATACCTATGCTATTACTTACAATTGTATCCAGTATATTCTCTGGAAGCGTACTATTGAATCCTTTCAAATTTTGTCATTGTGTTATGACTTATTTCTGGAAGATAATTTAAAGTTGAGCAAACATATTTATTTTAACTAAGTTTTCTGTTGTATTTTTTTTTTTTTTTTTTGTTTCGAACGGAAAGAACTTTTTATGAAATGTGTAACTTTTAAGGGGGTTTTATTTGACTTTTCTTTCTTGATTAGACTCAATTATTTCATAAAATGTAGGATTTCATACCGTTTTTCCAAAATTTCTCCCGGAGGGAAACCCATCAACCCCCTCTGAAATTTAGGATAGTCTACACCACAAAACAGATTATTGTATTACTTTTCTGATACAGATCCAACTCTAAGATTAATCCATACAAACAAAGAGAGCACATTAAAAAATGTGAGGAATATCAGCGAAAAGGCACATAAAGGTGAGCTAATGGTCTGTTTTGTAACTGAAGAAGTTGATCAGACAAAAGACCCATATCTGTAATAACTTAGAGCCCGTCTACATTTTGCCTGGTAACTGAGCAAAAAAGTTGAATTAATTGTGAGTGCAATTTATCCGAAAAGTAACGAAAAATCTAAGTGAAAATTGGGCGGGGGAGGGAGCGAAGGCTCAATCTGCACTCCTAAACTTCGAGTTTTGTTTTCTAATGAAATTAAATATCGAGTACATTTTAAATTTAACCTTTATACTTTTTGTACCTTTAGGAATTTAAACTTAGATAAACAAAAATGTATTCAATTAATAATAATCATTATTTCAACTTCGTATTATTTAACGTGATTAAAACAACAAAAGTTTGTAACAAACACATCATAGAAAATATTAAACTTACTTCCAAAAGATTTTTGTCGCTGTTGACGCAAAACAGATGTAATTCCATTAAACAGTCAAGTACGATGAATAACGAAGGACTCGCTCTGTTTCTTTAAGAGAAAATCGAACGGATTGCTAAAATAGTCTAATTGGTTGAAAAAGCCGTGGGACTATCCATTGCTTAAAAAGTGGCGGGAAGCACAACAAGCACCAAAGAAGAAAAGAAAAAAAAAAAACTATTTAGCTGGCGTTTCTCATTGTTACTTAAGAATCTCAATACGTCCTTTTCTTCGAATGGCGCCTTTTTTTATTTCAAGCTTTTTCCCAGACAGCCTCATCAGATGGCCGTAAAAAAAGGTCCCCACCCCCAATATAACGCTTCTCCCCAGAAATCCCCGAAGCATCAATTCCGAACAGAGATAGCAAGAAACCCGAAGGCCAGTTTTGGCCGAAGACCCCACAAAGCCATTGTTTCCCTCCGTTTCCCGCCCTTTTACTTTGAGTTGGGTCAGAAAAGTGTGACCGCTGCCAGGGTTGGACCGCTGCGCTAGAAGAGGTGCTGAGTAATCAGCGTCCCCCCCCCCTCAAGAAAGAAACAGTTCTAGCTGTGATCCCAAACGGCCGGCCCTGTGAGAACCTAGGAGGATGGTGAGAGCGGCCGGCCCAACTTTTTTTTTTCGAAATAATTTTTTTTGATTAAAAAATAAATAAATACAGAAAGAAAACGGCCCAGAGTAGATGCGGCCCATGTGGAATTTTCCACATCTTCCACATGGCCAGTCCGCCCCTGGATTTGGATCAATTTACGAGCAGTGCAGTCCCGTGCTGATGAATTTAGGATCAATTTTAGATGAAAATACCATGTGATTTAGATCAATTTACGAGCAGTGTAGCTCGTTTCGATGAATTAAGGATCAATTTTGGATAAAAATACGATGAGAGTTGGATCAATATACGAGCAGTGTAGTTCCGTGGCGATAAATTTTGTATGAAAATACGATGAGAGTTGGATCAATATACGCGCAGTTTATTTCCGTGGCGATGAAAATTTTTAACCTTTTTTTTTTATTCCCCCCAACCAGGTACAACTGGCCAACTCCAGCATCGAACCCGGGTTATCGGCGCGGAAAGCCAACGCTCTACCACCACGCCACCAAGTCTACGATTAATGAGACCAACACTGCATATTTAACAAAAATTTGAGATTGGGAAAATTTTCATCAGAAAATTTGATCATTACGACCTCTTTCCAATAAAATCTGTAGCTTGGCATATTTTCATCGAGAAATTTGATTGGAAGTATATAGTTTTCCGATGAAACATAGCTCGGTTAATTTTCATCGGGAAATTTGATCGGAAGGATATCGTTTTTCGATGGAATATAGCTCGGCTAATTTTCATCGGGAAACTTGATCGGAAGGATATCGGTTTCCGATGAAATATAGCTCGGCTAATTTTCATCGGGAAACTTGATCGGAAGGATATCGTTTTCCGATGAAATATAGCTCGGCTAATTTTCATCGGGAAATTTGATCGGAAGGATATCGCTTTCTGATGAAAAGTAGCTCATCGAAAACCGTGCTCGGATACTGATGGGAACGATGTCATCGTGCGTTACGGGATCAGTTTACGAGGAGTTAGTTGATCGGCCGAGCAAAATCCGATGAGTTGATGCTACTTGGGTATATGTCGACTTATAGATGTTTCTGTCAATGTGTGTGAAGTTAGAGAGGTTAGCACCCATTTAAATTAACATGAGACCAGCCATTGGTAAAATAAATGTCGATTTACTGAAGTTGTCGAGTTACCGGAGTTCCACTGCATATTATTTCCCTAGCCTGTTTTCTGTTACCACGGGGAAATTTCCTTATGTCTTTATCAAATTCCATGATTTACGCCCTCATTTTGAAGTTTTAAGTGTGTGTCATTCACGAAAAATAGACCCACTGTCTAAAAGAGGTGTTTTGAATATACGAGTACGAAAAGCGTTTTTTCTGTTTCTTATCATACATTATTTCAATTGATGGCATTCGAAAACTAAAATGCAGTGACGCGGTTGAATCTATGGGTTTTTTTTCGTTTTTGCTTGCTTTTTTTTAAAGGCTAAATGTTGATCCAAATTTCCAAGAACATCTTTATATACACAAAACACGAACTCCTAAAAATATGTGTCTCCGGTGTACAGGGGCGGACTGGCTCTAAAATTTTTGTGTGGAAAAAAATTCTTGCCGGCCCCCTACCCAAGAATGCATTGTTCCCAGTCCGAAAATTCTCAAAAAATGTTTGAGAGTCGAAATTCCTGTACGCATAAAAAAAAAAAAAAAAAAAAATTATGTGGGTTTTTTGAAAATCCGCACTTAAAAATGTAATTTGTTTATGTAAGCGAATAAAAAACCTATTTAAATCAAGAATAAGATATATGCCTATGATCTGTAATATTAAAACACTTAAAAAAATTCAATTATTCTTATCAAAATCCTTGCTTGAAATTGTATTGAACTTATGCAAACTTCTGAAAATTTTTACTTAAACCAAACGTAATGCATATGTTTAGGATGGGAATACATTATGCATCACGAATCAGAAGTTTTCGGAAGTATTGGATGTGTGTGAGCTTGAATTGCTTTGCAAAGAAAAAAAAATGTTTTGAGGAGCAGCCATTATTTCATAACAACATTTAAAAACTGCACAGATATACTCCAAACAAAAAAAGTCGCAATTTCTCTGGGTGAAACCCATGATGGCTAAATACAAGTGTACAAGACTGTCGCTTATGACGTACAACCAAAGAAACCGGAAAAAAATGACTATTTTGACTTCATTGTATGAGTATCATTTGCTTGCTTGAAAATCATACGACAAAAAATATTTTTCAAAGAAATTATAGTCTGAATTAAGCCCTTTAATGACACAAATTGAACAAAATTAATGAATACAAAATCCTATTTTTAAAAAGTTACTCGAAGATAAACTAAAAATGATAAAAATTACACTGTTACTCTACAAGGACCTGTCCAGATTTTTCATACAAGTCCTTTTAATTTCATAAAACTGAAAAATCTAAAGAACTTTATGAATTTGAAATAGTGCTCAATCATATTATTGGCCATTTTTTCCGGAATTTGGAAATATGCTATTTTTCTCAAATTTACACATTGTATTTATCCCTTTGAAATTGAATAATCATAAAAAAAGTTTAAGATGAAAAGGTTTAAAAGAAACGTACGTTTCGATACTAGTTGCAAATACCAAGGAATGCTACTTGTAATTTAAAAACAAATCTGGAAATACTGAATTTCAGGCTCGGAAATTTTAGATTTGCTTTTAAAATTGTAAAATAAAAATATAACTAAAACTAGATCAGCTATTTTCCACTAAAATAAACGAAAGAACATCAAAGCATTATGTGTATTTCTAGTAGATGGGAAAATATTATTAACTTTCCAACTATACTGTAAAAAAAATCCGTCAAATTTACGGAAAAAACTGGCAGCCAGGATGCCAGTTTTCTTCCGTTTATTTTACAGAAATCTTCCGTAATTTTTTAACAGACTCTCCGTTTTTTTAATGGAATATCTCTGTAATTGCAACAGTTTTGTACCATTTTTTTAACAGTTTGATTTCATCACTTTAACAGATTTTCTCCGTAAAGTGATGAAATCAAACTGTTCAAAAAACTGTTGCAATTACAGAGATATTCCGTTAAAAAACGGAGAGTCTGTTAAAAAATAACGGAAAATTTCTATAACATAAACGGAAGAAAACTGGCATCCTGGCTGCCAGTTTTTTCCGTAAATTCGACGGATTTTTTTTTACAAGAGCTGTCTAAAGCGATACGTCAACAATTTAAAGCTTTTAATTAAATGTTGCAAACGGTTAGTTTTGGGGAACTTTGTAAAAATTACCCCCGGCAGCAAAATGAAAAATACTGTGGACAAAGAGTTTGTTTATAATAAAATACTTGTCAGGGAAAAGAAGTGGTGCTTTCAATAATATTACTTCGCAAATGCTATTTTGAGTATAAAATATTTTTTCAAAAATAACTATAATTTCTTCTAACCAAATCTTAGCTTAATTTTAATGAAAAGTAATTTATAAAAAATGAAAAATAAATTTTATTAATGCATCAATCATTCAAATACTTCAATTCAATTTTTCAAAATTATTATAAAATAACACTTTAAAAGCTTTTGAATTTTGAGTTTAAATTTTATGAAATTTGTTTTTCACGTACAGCATTTAAGTAAGACATCAAATTAAACTGCATATAATTCCCTTTTAAATAAACTATTAAACAGTTCTGTTGCCATAAACGTAGCGCCGGGGGGGGGGGGGTACAGGGGGTTACACCCCCTCCCCCGATTTGCCGGACACTTTATCTTTGAAACATGAAGATGTCTAAAATCTGAATAAAAATCGTAGTAAAAATATCGTTTACAGTTATTTTCATTTATTTTATCTTGTTGTACCCATATGCTTGGGGGAGAGGGGGACTGGGGGAATACAGACCCTCTGTCAAAAATGTTCTGGTGCCAAACTTTTCCAAAATTGGAACAAAAATCATCAGGAAAATTATTTCCGTTTATGGTTATCCTCTAGCCAGTGGCGTACACATGTTTGAATTTTGAAGGGGCCGAAGTAACCAAGCATAGCCAAGCTTATTTCAGAATTTTTGTTAGGGAAAGGGTGGTGGTTCGGGAACCCTCAACTAGAAATGTTTTAAATTGGTGTTTTGAAAATCAAATCCATTTTAGGCTATCTTTAATGACAAAAAGAAAAAAGTATGGATTCAGAAGCTGCTTTTGTGACATTTAAGTTTTAAATTCGCAATTGCGCTATAAGTCGTTGAAAGAAATCGAGAGGGTAGGGTGCTCTCTCTCAGAACATTTTTGAAATTTGAGTGATAGAAAGGTGTTTGAAGGCTCTCCCGGAAATTTTTTGCCATTGAGTCTCGTAACTGCAATTTTAAGTTGTCTTTGTTGATGTTTAGCGAAAAGGGGAGAAATTCGGGACCTTTCCTTTTTGAAAACACATTTTTAAATTATTTCGGGACAATTTTCCTTGATTTTGGGAGCCTGGGCCCACCCCATATATACGCCCTTGCCTCTAGCGCAGTCAGAATTACCATCTGGAAGGTTTTTTTGGTCAAACAGTCCTTACGATTGCCATTAATATTAAATGTTAGGTCTCGCCCCCTTTCCTGGCGGCACTATATTTTATCTTGAGCGTCTCCATGTTTGTTGCTCTGCTAAAATAATAATTTAAACAAGTATGGAATCATAAAACGGTGGGCATGTATAGTGATTGGGTGTAATCCCAACTATTTTATATGGACCTTTTTATGGTATAAATTTTAAAATTCTATGTAACTGCTCACTGCACTAGAAAATAATTTTAGCTTGAAAATACTATTTTCATAAAATATGGCTCGTTGTAAGAGAGAGAGAGAGAGAGAGCAGAAATACAAAACAATTACGCGACAGTATCATGTGTCAGGTTACGCAATGAAAAACGTAAATATTTATTTTAAAATATGGACTTCAGCATAGAGTTAATTATCTTTCTTCATTAGAAAGTTTCACTTTCTAAATATTTCTTTCAAGCATTTGGCATTCATAATCATATTTAAAAAAATTACACGACAAATGCAAGATAATTGCTAAAAAAATCTTATAGTGTATATAATAAGTGTCTTACAGTGTAAAAAACACATTATTTATTTTTGTCTAAAATATGTTTTTTATTACGTTGTTTCTGTAGATAATCTGAATACATAATTCTTGTCTCATACTTGATTTACAAACTTTTTACTTAAGTGCTACGACAAACTTAAGAATACCTATGCTATTACTTACAATTGTATCCAGTATATTCTCTGGAAGCGTACTATTGAATCCTTTCAAATTTTGTCATTGTGTTATGACTTATTTCTGGAAGATAATTTAAAGTTGAGCAAACATATTTATTTTAACTAAGTTTTCTGTTGTATTTTTTTTTTTTTTTTTGTTTCGAACGGAAAGAACTTTTTATGAAATGTGTAACTTTTAAGGGGGTTTTATTTGACTTTTCTTTCTTGATTAGACTCAATTATTTCATAAAATGTAGGATTTCATACCGTTTTTCCAAAATTTCTCCCGGAGGGAAACCCCCCAACCCCCTCTGAAATTTAGGATAGTCTACACCACAAAACAGATTATTGTATTACTTTTCTGATACAGATCCAACTCTAAGATTAATCCATACAAACAAAGAGAGCACATTAAAAAATGTGAGGAATATCAGCGAAAAGGCACATAAAGGTGAGCTAATGGTCTGTTTTGTAACTGAAGAAGTTGATCAGACAAAAGACCCATATCTGTAATAACTTAGAGCCCCGTCTACATTTTGCCTGGTAACTGAGCAAAAAAGTTGAATTAATTGTGAGTGCAATTTATCCGAAAAGTAACGAAAAATCTAAGTGAAAATTGGGCGGGGGAGGGAGCGAAGGCTCAATCTGCACTCCTAAACTTCGAGTTTTGTTTTCTAATGAAATTAAATATCGAGTACATTTTAAATTTAACCTTTATACTTTTTGTACCTTTAGGAATTTAAACTTAGATAAACAAAAATGTATTCAATTAATAATAATCATTATTTCAACTTCGTATTATTTAACGTGATTAAAACAACAAAAGTTTGTAACAAACACATCATAGAAAATATTAAACTTACTTCCAAAAGATTTTTGTCGCTGTTGACGCAAAACAGATGTAATTCCATTAAACAGTCAAGTACGATGAATAACGAAGGACTCGCTATGTTTCTTTAAGAGAAAATCGAACGGATTGCTAAAATAGTCTAATTGGTTGAAAAAGCCGTGGGACTATCCATTGCTTAAAAAGTGGCGGGAAGCACAATAAGCACCAAAGAAGAAAAGAAAAAAAAAAACTATTTAGCTGGCGTTTCTCATTGTTACTTAAGAATCTCAATACGTCCTTTTCTTCGAATGGCGCCTTTTTTTATTTCAAGCTTTTCCCCAGACAGCCTCATCAGATGGCCATAAAAAAAGGTCCCCACCCCCAATATAACGCTTCTCCCCTGAAATCCCCGAAGCATCAATTCCGAACAGAGATAGCAAGAAACCCAAAGGCCAGTTTTGGCCGAAGACCCCACAAAGCCATTGTTTCCCTCCGTTTCCCGCCCTTTTACTTTGAGTTGGGTCAGAAAAGTGTGACCGCTGCCAGGGTTGGACCGCTGCGCTAGAAGAGGTGCTGAGTAATCAGCGTCCCCCCCCCCCTCAAGAAAGAAACAGTTCTAGCTGTGATCCCAAACGGCCGGCCCTGTGAGAACCTAGGAGGATGGTGAGAGCGGCCGGCCCAACTTTTTTTTTTCGAAATAATTTTTTTTGATTAAAAAATAAATAAATACAGAAAGAAAACGGCCCAGAGTAGATGCGGCCCATGTGGAATTTTCCACATCTTCCACATGGCCAGTCCGCCCCTGCTGGTGTAAACTCAGAAACTACTGGACCGATTTCGTTCCAAATTTTAGAGCAGGTGCAGGTGCCCAGTAGGGTGGGGCGAAAAATAAAAAGTTTTTCAGATCAACTTCTAATAGTTGCCAAAAGTTGTCTTTGGTGATAGTGAGCTTTTGTGCAAAATATGAGAAAAATCGGTTATTATCTTCAGGGGACGCTGCAATCGCAAAGTTTTACCATAGCTTTGTTATGGATTTTATGGTTGAATTATCAAAAAGAATGCCTTTAGCTAGTCTCTTTGCGTTTTTTTTTTACTCAAAAGATATTTTCATGCATTAAAAGTATATGAAATGACTCACAAACATTATTTTATATGATATATTTATATTTAAAAAATATCACTTTTTTTCACGTTTTTGTTTCTTTTTAAATGCTTGAAACATAAATACATCATATAAAATATTTTTTTGTGAGTTATTTCATATGCTTTGAATTCATGAATATATCTTATGAGTAAAAAAAATGCAATGAGATTAGCTAACGGCATTGTTTTTCATATTTTAACCATAAAATCCCGATAAAAGCTATGATAAAACTTTGCGATCGCAGCGCCCTCTGAAGATATTAACCGATTTTTCTCAAATTTTGCATAAAAGCTAACTATCACCAAAGACAACTTTTGGCAACAATTAGAAGTTGATCTGAAAAACTTTTTATTTTTCGCCCCACCCTAGTGCCCAGGGAAGGTTGTTAGAGCAGGTTTCAAAAAAAAAAAAAAATCGATGACTAGTACAACATAAAACTACAAAAGTGAGGAATGATTTTATTTTCTTTTAAATTGACGAAAAATAACAATTCACTTTGTTCCTGTTTTTTCGTTTTTTGAAAAATTACAGTTAAAAAAACGAATATTTGAATTACTGCAGTCAAGCGAGAAAGCCTTCTTGCAGGCCAGTAGTAACTTATATAAGTCATAAAATAAAATCAGTAGCGCAACAACGAATGGGGGTTAAGGCCTACTGTGCCCATTTTAATTTTCTTGAGCGAGAGTTCTGTCGCTCTGGGGTGCAAGGCAGATGTTCCTCTTAGGTGGAAAGCCGAACCCTAATTCCCCGTTGTTCAGTACTTGTGATTCCGCTATCGAAATATGAGGTCTGAAATATGCAGAAATTTGTAAGAAAAGTTGTCAAATTTAGCGAGTTTCAGTGACGAATGGAGCCATTCCACCAAAATCCCGCCATCTTATCCCGCAATGACGCACATGTGTTTCTTTAAAAAGTAGTGATTCTACAGAGTAATGAACAAACTTTTGTTGGTTAAGAAATCATAAACCAGTGTGATGTTTCTTAGGCAAAAAGGTTTGTTCATTACCTTTTAAAGTAATTATTTTTTAACGAAATATGCGACAGTCACGTACGGAACCAAAATGGCGTTGTTCTGGTGGAATGGCCCAATAGCAGGCCTTTTTCACATGATTTTTAGAGACGAATTGGAAATGCAGACGGTGAAATTGCGTGATCACTTTCTTGCCTGTCTTTAAATTTTGCGCTTAAAAAGAAGTCTTAAGCCTTTAAAATGTTATATCTCTATAACGAGAGGACGAGGGCACATGATTTTTGTGTCAAAAATATGTCTTGAGATACCTTTTTGATTGCTATCTATTTAATTTGACTATTTTTCATTATTACACTAGTCGTGTGGTTCCGTGGTTAGTAAAAAAAAAATGAATTTAAATTATGTTATTCACGATGAGGAATTGCGATGGTGTGTGTGTGTTTGTGTAAAGGTATTTGCGTGGCCATATGTGTGTGTTCCTTCATCACCATGTCTTGCCTGATGGTCCCCCTGCAGGAGGTGATGGAGACTTTGGCAACTTGCCAATTTGAAAGAGGGACGACACGATGTTTCAGATCCAAAAAGAAAACATATAGCGATTTGTCATTGCTAAATAAAAACATTTTTGGAAAACAAATAGAACTGACTTCATTTAGAAATTGCTCTAAAAAAAAAATATTCTTTGAACACCATCAACCCTACTTTCAAATAAAAGTTTTGAAGTCGGCCAGAAACATTGAATAATAGGTAGTTGCAATTCAATTGGAAATATACATTTCAATGGATCCAGGTTCTCAACAGCATTCTCATACATTGCATTGATAACTACATAATAGTATAATGATACAAATCTTGTTTTTAATTTTGAAGGGTTTTTCTAAAAAATGTTAGTAAAACATGGTTAAACATCATTAGGGCCAATCCATGGTTACGGTCGTTACATTCACACGACTTCAGCTGCTCATATTTTATTCACAAATGAGTTAATATTTAGAAAAGTGCCAATTTGAGTCCCAAGTGAATTTTCACTAGTATTTTAATAACTAGTAAAAAAAATAATTTTCCCTAGAAAGAAGATAAGTTTTGCTTTCATTTCATCTAATAACATCATGAAAAGAATTTTTTTTTTCCTTCAGATAATATTGTTTTTATACATCAAAAATCAGATCGGTAACGTGTCCCAAGTAGCAAAGCTTAGCATGCAAACAGGTCATGCGCACTTTCTAACTTCCCAAAAAAACGCACTTGCACAAAAAACGATTCTATGTTTACCCCTTTGTTAATATTTTACTTCATTTTTGTTTTAATCGATCCCTGATTTTCTAGCCGATGCGAAATAAGCGTGTCCCTAGTTCCGCCGTCAGAGCGGTAACAATAACTTCTGATCTATATTTAGGCTCCCAAAATCATTTCCTGCATCTATACCACGTGATACTGAGTACCTGGTAGGATGTTTTATCACATCGTAATTAAAAATTTGCATTTCTGCATCTAAAATTGTAGGTAAGATTTTTTAAAGTGATTCTATAAAATGTGTGTCATTTAAGTCATCAGATCGGTAACACGCGCTAAAATGCGCAGTTTTTATTATTTTAAAAAATATTTTATGTATAAGTATAGTCCTTTATTACAAGTGAAAAAACCACGTGTGTGATTTTGGTTTAGCGCGATCGACTCGGAAATAAAAAAAAAAACTTTGTCAGTTTGTCAGATCGGTAACAGTCAGAGCGGTAACAATGAAAAACAGCGAATATGTTACCGAACTAACTCACACGTTTCAGAATTATTAAAAACAAAAATCGCAGGTTTTAGCCATATATATTGAATATTTTTGCTCTTAAAAAATGAAAAGCAATTAGTTTTAGTACAATTGCTTCATTTGTGGTTTGTAAGACCTGACAATAGAAGTTAGTAAAATAAGAAAAATTGACACTGCTTTATTTATTTATTTTTTTATTTATTTATTTATTATTTTTTTTGGTGCTTCAATTTTTCATAACTTCGCTAAATAACTAGATAATAACTAGCATTCTAAATTTGAATTTCTGATCAAGAAATTAAATTTCCTGCAACTAATTAAAGAAAAGCAAGCAACAGATTTGTGTATTGAAAAAATTGAAGTTGTGTGTTGTTTCAAAACAAAACAAATGTTTTATGAGCTTAGATTTGGTAATCTTATAATTTATTTTGTCTAAAAACCTTATTGCTCATTTTTCTTTCCAAGAAATGCTTTTTCATAATGAAATTATATTTTTTAGCTAATATATATATTTTAATATGATTATCTTAATTCTATGTTAAAAATGCAAGGAAATGATATCATTTCTAAAGATGTTAACGAAGACTGAAAGCATAAACTCAAATATGTAACTCATATTAACATCAGATCTGTAACACTCATCAGATCTGTAACGGCTTAAAAGTGAGTAATCTAAGGAGGGGGTAAATAACTTCCTTGACCTCCCCCTTTGTATTTTCTTGCAATTAGACCCAATTTAGACTTAGAATCCAATATTAATTTTTTTCTGCAAAAAATTTTTTTTATCAGAAAACTCCAACTTCACATTGGCACTTTTCTAAATATTGGCTCAAATGCAGTTAAAGTTCTAATGAAAACAGGGAATGATAAAGCTCCCTGCGAACATGATTATCACCAAGCGTTAGTTTGAAATTATTAGTGGAACTTGTAGAAAAATCTCGAAAATGTGTGGTTACGGTCGTTACAAAAAAAAAAAAGACATGGTTTTTTGAGTGCTATAAAGCACTGCCACTTTTCTGCGAATCTATTGCACGTATGATCTTCTGGATTATTATAATAATTGCTCAATAAATAAGGCATGATATCATCCAAAGAACTTAGCTTTTTTGTTGACAAATAAATTTTTATGAATTTTTGATTGCGGCTACGGTCGTTACAAAAGCGGTTACGGTCGTTACACGTCTGACTATTTTCAATATATATGTTTCTAAATATGAGCAAACGGCTATTTTAATTCATTTTCCCGCCATATATAAAGTCAAATATAGGACATAGGAGCAGAAAGGTTCTCCAGTTAGTTCATTTGATTAGATATAATCTTCAATTAATTACTATAGACTTTGGAAGCTTTCAAATCCCTTGAGCTACGTTTTCCCATGAAACTTCACCAGAATACCCACACCTCCCAGTCTCTCTTCAGATATTTTAGCTCTACTAAATCCTCATAATCATCTGTGACTTGAACTCTGTATTTCTTCAGTACTTTGCTTAGAAAAACTTCTACAAATTCGCTTATTACGTAAATGGTATTGATTGTGCCGGGCACCTTATTGCTTCAACTACACAAGTGCTCGCTTCATTAAACATTTTAAAAATACTCATACATTAAGATTTTTTTCTGCATAAATCATTTGCCCTCGTCCACCAGTTATCGAGATATAAGATTTTAAAGGATTAAATTGAAGTGAAGCTCCAAATTTAAAGGCTTCTGGGGAAATAGAAGGCCGACTATTTTACCATCTGCATGTGAATGTGATAGGACATCTATCTGCAAAGAATGCGAAAGATGTCTTCCATCATTACCTGAAACTCATTCAATTCGATGACTTTAATAAAATTTCGGCAGACTTTAGGATTTTATAATTCGAAAACGAGGAGGTGAGGGCAAATAATTTATAAATCCAGCAAAATGTTTTACTACAATGTTTTAAATGCAAATAATTTAATATTTTTTCATTATTTCACTTTTGTATGGTTTCCTGAGGAACATCGAATGACCCCTGAGTCAAATTTGTCTAAGAACTAACGTAAACGGTATTTATAGTAGGAAAGCTCCTTTATGGGAGCTTTTCCACTCTATAAGAGATGAATACCCCTAAAGTAACTTTCAGATGCATCAGTGGACTTATGTACCAAATTTGACAAAAATCCGACGTGAACTGTAAATTTAGACCTAAAACATGTAACACCCGTAACCAACATAGCACAAAAACTGAAACGTTTTTTGAATAAATTATTAGTGCATGTTTTTAGAATAAATGAGTACACTATAAAACCTAAATGGCAAACTTCTACCTCAAATAGTTATTGTTACAGAATAACAAATACTTGTTTTCGGTTACGGTCGTTACAAAGATTCTAGATAATTTGGCCTGCCTATAATTAAAAACTAATACAACCTACAAAGAAATTGATTGCTGGAAAAGGTCAAAGGGGGTGCTTACTAAAGCACTATAATTCGTTATCTTCCAAATTGAACCTGGTGTGGTCAGGGTCTAGGCTGGAAACTTGATCATTTTTAACTGAAAAAGAAAAGGGTTAGAAAAACCGTAACTTTAGGACGTTGAAACCATGTTTACAGTAAAAACTAGGATATTTTACCCTTTGAATTAGGAAACTATGATTTCTTGTGAATAAAATGACAGATAACATGTTATTATTAAGTGAGTTTCATATTTTGATGTCTATGTCCTGTTTCTCATGGATTGGCCCATTTAACTTATTGTTTCAGCACCAACTTCAAAACTTTTATTTGAAAGTAGTGTCGGTGGTGTTCAAAGAATAATTTCAAAGAATTTTTTACTTTTTAGAGTAATTGCCAATTGAAGTTCTGAGGTCGGTTCTTTTTTTTTTCAAAAATATTTTTTTACATGATAAGGTTTTAAATTATTTAATATAGAATAACATCTACTTACGCTACTCCGAGATATGCGAATGCGGAATCATGTGGATTCCTATTTTTCACCTCGTAGCGAAGAAAAAATGAATTCCACCAATGTAATGACTGCTCTAAATTACTTTAATACACAAATAATGCGGATTTAAATATATTTAACGCGCAATAATGCCGCATATTCGTCTTAATCATGCACTCTTTATTTTATCTCTTTATTCACACGTAAACTTAAAAATTAAAGATAATTATGGAAGGAAAAATTATGTCCCTCGACTTACGCGAATTCGAATTACGCTCTCCTATTTTGATTTCGGTAACATGTAACTTTGGGACATTACTGTTTACTGTATAAAACAGCTTAAAAGTACGAATAATATTACGACCCCATAGGGGTCACTATCCACAGAATGGTTGGTAAGTACAATAATTTGAAGCTACGTTTATGGCAATTAAATAAACCGAAAGCTGCCTCTCATGAGAAAGAAAAAAAGTAAACAATAATGTTATACATTCACTCTCGGAAAAGAATCCTTAAATCTCATGAAATTTTCACCGTTGAAAGTGAGCTGTGCATTTCTGCAATGAAAAGTAATGCGTTAAAATATTTCTTTTACAACTGTCTTATAACGTTTCAAGTCTATTAAATTTGAACTTTTGTGTAACGTTTCAAAATTATGCTTTTATAACGAATCTTTAAAACAACGTGTTGAAACGTTGCCTGAAAACCAAAACGATTTATTAACCCATAGCAACGTTATGAAATATGAAGGTAAAGTTTTCGTGTTACTTGGTTGTGATTTCAACATCTGATTTCGAAACCGAGAAGCAATTGCTTGCTTGTTTCAGTTGATGAAAGTTTAAGTATCTTTTTAATTTAGCACTTATTTGGTTTACCGATTTACATTTGTTATTTTTTTGAATGCAAGTGATTGCCCAAGAAACACGGAAACGTCTCTTCTATGTTTCATTACGTAACTAATGGTTGATCGATCGCTTCAGTTTTACAGGCAGCGTGTCAATACGTTGAGGAAAAAGATTCGTTTCAAAAGCATACTTTTACACTTTTCTTAGCGTTACATATTATTAAACTTGAAACGTTGACTGACAGTTTCAGAGAAACGTTTCGAAACGTTACTTATATTGCTGCATCCTACCTAGAGATGCAAAGGGTGGAAAAAACCCAGTTTATTCCCGGGAAAAAACCGGGTTTTTTGGGAAGGGAATTTTGAAAATTCCCGAGAGTTTTGGGAATTTTCAAAGTGTTAAGAAATTCTGGTTTTGAAATTTGTATTTATTACCCTAATTAGATATATTCAAAAGATATTTCCTATAGTTATGTTTTGCAGTATATGGAATTGCTTATCAGAAAAATATTTCAAAATAATAAGTGAAAGAGGCCACCCTATCTTGAGTTTGTTTTGTCACGGGGTATAATTTCAAATTGAGATGGTTTGTTGAGTTTGCTTTCTAAAAGTGCAACTAATTGCTTATCTCTTGCAATCATTGCTTCTCCACGTGTTAATTGATGGTTTTTTTTAAATAAAATGTTTAGTATTTTATGTAACTAACATAACTTTTTTTTAGATAACTAACATAAAAGTTTTTTCAATGTATGTCACATATTTAACCTCCTTTAAAACATCACTTTATTTACTTTGTTCCAATAGACAGGGTTGTCTGAGTGGTTTTTATCAAATTAAAAATGTTTTTCTCAGCATTATTTTTTTCTCTGTCTCTTTTCTTTAAGAGCTCCAAAGGTAGTAGTGACACTTTATAACAGTAATGTTTTGAAAGTTTGCATTTTTAACTCAAATAAAGACGAAGTCTTTATTTTTACTCATACTATAAATGTAACAACTATGTAAAAAATTACTATGTTTGTTTACATTCAAAATTCCCAATGTTCCCCAAAATTCCGGGTTTATTCCCCAAAATTCCCGGGTTTTTTCCCGGCTCTCAAAAACAACAGGTTTTTTGCATCTCTAATCCTACCTTGCCTTCAGCAACCGCAAACCCTGTCAGCCATTTTCAGTAAACATCGTTCTAGCTTTCTATGTCGCCAATGTTAGCAACATTGTGATTTCTCATTTTACGAAGTTTATCACCGGCTTTTATTCCTGTTTTCGATTTTTATCGGTAAGGACTTTTCACCTTTTCGTTGATGTGTTATTTTTGAAACATTAATTTATTTGAAAGGTGTTATTACGCATTTTTTATTTAAAAAAAAAATGCCGTTAGTTTGAGTTTGAATATTTTTTCACCGTAGTTTTTTTTTTTTTAATTTTGGAATAATGATTTGTTTGGTGTTTTTATTTTGGTGTTTATTATTTTATCTCTGCCTAGGAAATTTTTTATTTTGATTCAACACCTGTGAACCAGTCTTCCCTGTATTTCCAAAACTCATCCACAAATTCCAAAACTACCCTACTATAGGTTTCTTTTTATAAAACTTTTCTTATGAATTAAATTTTCATGGAATTTTCTGTTAAATAATCAGCACTATAGAATGCATGTTGTGAAATTTCTTCGATGTACCAATTCAGCTGCAATAACCATACATAATAAAAAGTGTTAATAATAGTGTAAATGTTGTGTTTTCATAATAAAACTATATGATATTTGAAGAAATGGTACTTGTAATTCAATTTGGGTACATATATTGAAATATATTATGCTAAAAATGTTTCATTTAATTTTGATTTTTTTTTTTAAAGGACCAACAAATATTAATGTTGAAAAGTCATGCTGCAGCCCAAGTAGCACACTTCGTTTTTTAAAGGTTGTAAAATGGTTATTAACGTTGTGACAACGGATTAAAAGGGTTTATAAAACGTTTAAACGTTTTTTGTGCTACCTGGGAGTAACGATATAAAATATTGCAAATGCAGATTAATGCAACGTTTCAATTATTACGGATGTAACATTTATTACGGATGTAACATATTCTGGGACTCTAGTCATGTTAATCTTTAGAAGAAACGTCATGGACATATAAATTAATGATTTTAAGATGTCATTACATGGTGAAGGGTTTTATCATTTTCATTTAGAATTTTAAAATGATATAATTGAAATGCCATGCTGACCAGGAAACCACACGAATAGTGTAATAATGAAAAAAATAAATGGGTAGAAATAATAACAGCATCTCAAGGCATAATTTTCATTCAAAAATTACTTGACCTCGTCCATCAGTTACCGTTTACCGAGATATAAGATCTTTAAAGTCTGACAAAATTTTGCAAATTCGCCGAATTTATACAATTGGCAAGAAACTGATAGCGCAATTTCATCATCCATCTGCGCGTACTGTGCAGAGCATATAGCTTCAAATCATGTGAAAGATTTTTGACATTACTCACGGAAATTCGCTAATGTTTGCGATTTTTGTTAAAATTTTCGTCGAACTTTAAGATCTCGTATTTCGATAACGGGGTTAAAAGGGGCAAATAATTTATGTGACGAGAAATACGCTTGCAATACTCTTTTAGTTTCTACCTATTCAAATTTGTTTCATTATTACACTATAGCATGGTTTCCTCCGGTAAGCTCAAATTTATGAATTTTGCACATTTGTTTACAGCGATTAGAAGTTTCTTAATTTTCCCGCTAGGTAGCTGTGATAATTTTGGATGATCTTTACAGTATGGAATCGAGGATAGGTATTTTTTCAACCAATCACGTTTTTGGTGTCGGTATATTTGGCATTCAAGGCAAGATGGCTCACAGTATAAATATGACCGAGCGTGGTGTTGCATCCTGTGGACATAAATTCATAAATGCAGTGTTTTTTTTCGCTAAATCTGTTGTTATTTATGCTATTTGGTTGGACAATGGATGAATAAGTATCGTAAGTGGAAAACAGAAGATCAATATTCACAGGAAAATCATTTTTAATTTAAATTTTATGAACTATAACATCTCAAAATATTGATTAATTGTCTGTGTTCTTGATGTTGTTCTAATGAAACTGACACGTTATTTAAAATTTATTTCATCTGCTTGTTCGATTTTAAAATACTATAACTATTTTAGATTGTGAACCAGATCATGGCGAAATTTGTGTTATGAAGTTTCAATTCATGAAGACATGTGCTCGTTGAAGATTTATTCATCATTGACTTAGTTTCATCCTGTTTATAAACATGACATCCAGGTGAGCAATTCAGTTGGTACTATTGTTTTCTTTCGTACATCACTTGATTTTTCTTATAACGTTTCTTTTTTTTTGATACAGTTGATCTATTTTTTCTATTATCTGATAAATTGCTTTTATTACAAGTGAAATGCATGCTTTTCCAAAGAAATGGGTGAGGATTTTTTTATTTTTTAAATTCGATTGAACTTAGAATACAGTAAGGTTTTATTCATTTGTATTTAACCTGATGTTTGTTTATTTTTACTATTCACTCAGTTCTACCAGTCTGTCACATTCGGTCCTGAAAACGTCAAGATTTCAAATACATTCATGCATGTGTGTAATGCTCGATATTATCTTCATACATGTATTGAATAAAAATATGCTATGTGTGCCCCCTTTGTCTAGAAAAGTTAAAAATGATAGACTTCATGTGCATCGTTACTTCAAGAAAAATTACATAGCAATACTTTTGTATGTTAGTTTCTGCTTTTGTCAAATTCTGTGTAAAGCACTTTTAGTTTATTCCTTGTTGATCGATTGCCAAATTTTCTTTCTGATGGATAATTTAGTTAGAATATCTAGAATTAAATTTTACAGTTGAAAAGGACTACATATGATACTAAGGTCCTTATGAAGGCAAAATTCTTAAAAAGAAAAGTCAAAATGGTTGGCAGTAAATTTCTTATCATTTTTAGTGTCATAATATCCCATCAATACTTTTTTACAATGTGCAATAGGCTTTCAAAAGAGAAAAAAAAAATGTTTGTTAGGAAAATAGTTTTAAGAGAATGTTGAAGCTCAGCCTATTAATTTTAAAACCTATTTCTTATCATGCAAAAAAAAAAAAAAAAAAAATTTTGTTTGATGGACCAATAAGGCATTTCTTCTAAAACATCTCATCCTCTTCCCCTGAAATTAATGATCAAAGTATTAAAATGACACTTTGCTGTAATCGATAAACTAAATTGATCATGGACATACATAATGGCTGATTTACTGGTTTGGAGTCACGTTGCAATGCATTTTTGGGATCCCTTTACTTATCAGTACTCTCTATAAAACATTTGTAATCTGTATTTTTATTTCCCTTAGGGCCCCTACTGTCAATGGGAGCCCTTCACAATTGTGGTATGGTAAATCTGCTATTGCATGTGCAATGTAAACTTTTTAAAAAAAATTCTTTCCTGCACAAACTGTCATTTCATTTTTCTATTCATAAAGCGCAATATATTAGAACAACAAATAATGAGGGTTTGCTGGAAGAAAACTTTCATCTTTTTAAATATGATATAACATCATTATATTCTCTAATTTTAATTTAATTTACTTACTTTCATGTTTGACATATTTCTTAAGTCATCAAATGGTTTTAGAAATTTAAAAGTGAATGAATATCTAGATCAATTGTGTAATCTTTTTCATATGTTATGGATATTATTTAAATTAAATTATTATTAGGTTGGACCGTCTGTTTTTGTTACTGGACCAGGGATCGTCTTACTTGACCAGAAAAGCTGCTGCAATCCAATTAGGAGAGGTTCAGAAACTTCATCCTCATGAATTACATAATTTATTAGCTAAGGTAATTATTATCCTAAAACTTTTACTTTGACAATATAAGTTGTAAGTTACAATAATAAATTATCCCTTACATTTGAAGTGCATGTTTACATTGAAACAATTGCATTGCTGCTGTAGACTGTTAGCCATATTTTAAAGGGTAATGTTCTTTTAAATTTATTAAAACTGAGTATGATATTTAGCCAATTTAGGTACTGGGGTGGCGCTTAAATTGGTTTTTGTAAAAGCCAGTGAAGCCCCTTGCTTGTCTCATCCTTTAAAGCAGTGGTTCTCAACCTTTTTACAGCTACCACCCCTTTAGGATTGAAAATGTTTTTAATGCCTCCTTTGCGGACGGGCGTGAAACTGGAAGAAGGAAGAAGGTAAAGCAGTTTTCTTGACCGGTTACCGGTTTACCTCTATAATTTTGAGAGGTAACCCAAAGAGATAGTTGAAAAATGGCTGTAGAGTAAAAAAACTTGTGCTTCAAAAGTTTTTTTATTCTTTATTTGATTTTTTTTTAAACAGGAATATTTTTTCCTCTAAAACTTTGTGTCAAAAAATAAACCAAGTGCCTAGAATGGTTCCACTAATAAGTGTCCCATTTTGAACGTAAATAAGAACAAAGCGGTTTGCAATAAAAATGCGTTGTTTTCAACATTTTCGTTTGAAAACCAACATATTTTCATACCTGCCAACTTATACGTTTTGGCCGTAAAATGTAAGTTTTTTTGCCCTTTTGTACGATCGTACGGTAAAGGTGTAAAATCATACGTTTTTCAGATTTTTCATCAATTCCAATGTTTTTTTTTTTCACATATAACTAAATTTCAAGGACTAAACTTCTTTAGAATACATCTTTACATGTATTAATCCGTGAGGCAAAGCCTAAACTTCGTCATATTTTAGCACTGAACGCGTACTTCGCGGAAAACTGGTTCGCGTGGTTGAGACTGCAATCCTTTTGCATCGTGCAAATATTTTAACATTTACAAAATTTTCAGGTTACATGAACATATGCTACCTTAGGTTATCACATTTAATTATTTATTTTTATAATTTATAATTTTTTTCCTCCCATTTTATATGTTTACATTCTACCCTCGATTCTCGTAAAATTGCTTCTTTTGCTTGACATTTCAATCCTTTAACATCTGGTCAGTGCTTTAAAATTTTTTATGGTTAGAAGTTATTTTAACATGACTACCGAAGACTACTTTATTTTATTTCATTTTTTTTTCATGTTCTTTTTTATTACCAGCATGCTTATATTTAAAACATACGTCACTAAAAATTGCAACTGAAATGAATTTATTCAATTGAAAAAAGAAAAGAAAAGTTAAAATATCAATTAAAATGAAAAAAAAAAAACTACTGCAAGTGATCGTGATACAATTACAATAACTTATTTAATGTCTGATTTTCATTGAGAAATAGGTTATTGTCTCAGTACGATTTCATAGGAAAAATTGTAAGATTTCCTAAGTTGACATGTTGGCAAGAAAAAATACACTGCGTTCAAATAGTTCTCCAAGCAGTCTGATCTCACACTGTGTTGTTTTTATTTACTTGCAACTATGCAATACGCATCCCTCATTTATTACATGTGGATAGAGCATTTTACAGCGAATAGGCAATAACAAAGCCGGATTTTTCCGATGCGAGACAAAGACCTGAAACTCGCCCGTACCTGTCATCCTTAAAGATTATAAATCAAGTTTTAATTGGTGGGGGAAAAAATAAAGTTAAATTTACGAGGTATTTTAAGGCTAATTTTAGTCATGTTAGGGGCACTAGAGTTACTATTAAAGTCAAAGGCATTTTGAAGTCTTAAAAACCTAAACTTAAGCTATTTTGCTGATGTTGAAGGAATTGTAAAGGTTCGGGAGTTTTTGCCGGAAATTTTTTTACATTGCATTCTGAAAAATGCAACTGTTAGCTACTTTTAGTATAGTTAAGGCGATGCTCTAACAACACAAAAAAGTGGTTATGTATGGTGGCTCTCTTCTAAAAATGTCTAGGAACCGACTTCCCAAAAATATAATTTTAGGCTTTTTTGGTTATGATTGGAGAAAGAGGAGAGTTTGGTTATGATAGGCAGGTAGTTCGAGATTATCTCCCGTAATTATTTTTAAAAATATCATAAGACTCTTTTAGAATGAAGGTTTCCATAGCTGTTTGACAGAAATGTCTAAAAACGAAATTTTAAGCCATGTGTGGTTCTGTTTCAAAAAGAAGTAGGTGGTTCTGGATATTTATCCTGGAACTTTTTTAAAGGTGAAGTTTTCAAAACGCAGTTTTAAGCTATTTTTTGGCTGTCTAGTTTGGGTGAGCAGGGAGGGGTGAGGAAATTAGGGCTTATTTGAACAATTTTCAAATGGATATCAATAGAACACAGTTTTAAGCTTTTAGATAGTTACGCTACGAAAGTGGCGACGGACAGGGTGTCAATGATTTAAATCAATTGATTTAAATCAGTGATTTAAATCACTTTTTATTTTAATCCTTAAAAAATTCTCTTGGACAATCCCAATTTCATTATTTTTACCATTTTCTTTTAGAGCTTTGATTTCCATCTAATAAATTTAAAAGTAATCCTACTCATCCCCCTGCACAGATGCTGGAAGGTTGCAGTCCAAATAATATGTATGCACAAATAGTGCTATTTGTTGTCTAATATGTGAAATAAAGAAAATACATGCAGGTGCAGGGCAAGTGTTGCAAAGAGTGAATTGAGGGGGGAGGGACATGATAGAATGTGTGTGATATACTTTCAGTGAAAAGAAAAAACAAAAACAGCCAAACAGAAGATGAATTTTCTATGCCTTGCATTAGCAACTGGGGGAGGGGGGGGGAGCAGTCTTTATTAGAGTCTGAAATGGAATATATTCCAGCTTTACAAAGCAAAATAAAGAGGCGTTGGGGGGGGGGGGGGGGGGGTTGAATGAAGTGAGGATTGGGTTGAGCTTCCTGCTCCATTTGACTTTTATCCTACCTAGTATACAGGATTATTTTCAGATTGGCTCCTAACACTTTTTTCTGGGTTTATTACTGGTGAAGCTTTACTTCAAAGGTGCTTTTGTATTTTTATTAACTTAAAAGTAAGTTGTTCATAAATAAAAATTAATCAATAACTGAAGTTTCTAATTTTTTTTTTAAATCAAAAAAATCCGATTTAAATAAAAAAAATCTGATTTAAATAAAAAAAATCAGATTTTTTTTGATTTTTTAAAAAAAAATCATTGATTTTTTTACACCCTGGCGACGAAACTAAAAAAGCTTTTTTTGAAACTGGAGTGCTATTGGCGAGTTTTGAGCTATCTTTGATGATGTTAGAAGAAGGATCAGGATTTGGCAGCTATCCTCAGCAGATAAATTTTAACGCTATCCTTATTGATTTGTGAGAAAAGATTTTCGTACCGCTTCCGACCAAAACATGTCCTCTCAAGCCAATTTAAAAATATACTCACCGCCCCCCTGCCACCCAAAATAGGTTCACCGCCCCTCAACATCTTGAACAACATATTCACTTGTGCTACCCTGTTTGTCTTATTTTTATTTAATGTAATATTTTTTAACCACAAACCATATTTAATGCATTTTTATTAACACCTAGCTTATTTAATTTAATGTTTAGAAAGCATATTGCTGGCATTATCATGCTACCCACATTCTTACACTGGTGTTTTGCATTTGATAATGATTTTGCAAGTATTTATTGTGTTATTATTAATCGGTAAGATGTATCTTCAAGCTCCCTTTTTCATTTCCACATTAGAGTGGCAATCCTGTTTTAAACATACTGTAGTCCCCACTTAATCGGGTAACAGATAAACAAATACCCTGCTTATATGAATAAAATATCCTGGAACCGAATATTTTATGCCATAGACGCAATATTAAAAATCCCTGCTTAAACTAATACCCCGCTTAATCCAATAATATTTCTTGGAACTGACATTTTTCGTTTAAGCAGTGCGACAGTATTTAGTTTTTGCACTATATACAGAATTTCAATGATCATTTTAGGTTAGGAAGTACCTTTACAGCAGTAGCTGGGACACCAGAATTGCTGCAGGTCAAGCAGTTGAAGCAATAATCAGTAATGTTCCTCAGTGGAATCCACAAGGAAGTGCCATAAAAAAGGGTGAGAAGAAAAATATTTTTTTTCCCCTGATGATAATTTGGTGTGATTAAAGCACTATCTTTTACTCTCATTTTCTTCTTTTATTTCAGAATCAACTAATGAAATATATGATGTTTCTTTGGCTGGCAGAATGAAATTTTCTGAATTCAATATTAATAAAGTAATGGAAAATGGAAAAAACCTTCTTGCCTGTGAAAGTAATTCAGTGGATATTGATGAAAACTTAGGTTTGTTCTCAAATTATCCTCCCAAGCGTTTATTAATTTTAAGAACTTACTTAATAGATCTCTATTAGTGATAGTTTTCTAATTTTCTAGAAATAGCACTTGTTTAGTTAAAGTTTAAAAGAAACAAATGATTCACATGGAAATTTCATCATGCTTGTAGTAAAATATAAATGAAATATTTCATTATTTACTTTTGTTATCAATATTTGAAAAGGAGGATTAAACTACTTTTCAGACTTTTAAAGCCTTGGAAAAAAAAGCTGTATTTACCCTTACAAATTTTTAAATTACACGAAAATATAAGAAAATAGTGTGTGTGGTTGAATAAAACCTGTTTAAGTAGTTGTCATGTTTTGCCATGTAGTGACTTTGTAGTTCATTTGTGCTTATCGTTGCAGCGCATTGATTTAGCTGTTAATGATGGTGAAAACATTTCCAAACAAGGACGATTATTCGAATTTAATGATTTTAAAATGAAGATTGTTTATCCCAATATTATTTTGGAAATTAATACTATATAAATCAAGTACTATAAATATTTTACTATATGAAATGAAAGGTTATTGAAATGATGCTCCCATGCATTATTACCCAACTAAAGTGCTATTAGGTGCTTGAATAAAATAATACTTGACAATTATGTAAAATTTAAACCGCTGCTAAATATGTCATTAAATATTAACTGGTATATTAATTACTTTTGAACTTATATCTTCAATTAATTTCTCTTGCTGAATTTCTTGGGTATAATGCAAGTATATTTTATCTAGATCTTGATCCTCAAGAGCACTTGGCGAAACAAAGAGAAATGTTGAACAAACATTTGGGGTTGAGCTTCTCATCTTTTATTGGAATTGATTCCAACTATTTGTCTAATGAAGATTTTGAAATTCATCAAGATTATAAGCCGTTGAATTTAAAGAGTGAAACTAAAGTAATGTATAGAAGGTTTAATTTTATATCTTAGTGGGCTGTAGTAGCCAACGGTTTTCTTTCACCTATTTCATCTACGTATTTTTCTGTCCTAATTCTACAATCTGCATGCATTTGGCACTTTTTAGGGTTTTGAGACTTCAGTCAGTTTTACCAAGGGTGTAAAAAAAGAAAAAAAAAAAAAAAAATAAATAAAAAATCAAGTCATAAGATCTCTGAAATGAATTGATTTGTGTACCCAATATACATAAGTAGAATTTGGAGTAGTTGAAGCTTGTTTCTACATGTTTTATCTTATTTTGGTTCTGTCAAAAAAAAATTACTGTATTTAATAGTTTGTTTGTAAGTTAAATTTTAAGAGAACTAATTGCTATAAGTTAAATGAAAGTGATAGTTTTTGTTCAAGTGGTATTTTTAATTTTGATTAAATCTTTATATATGTTTTAGACCAGTGTGTCTGACGAACCTTATTCACCCTCCTCTCGAGTGAAACTGAAATTGAGTTCACAAGATGGGTGTTCTAATCCTGATTCCAAACAAATAAAGCTCTGTTCTAAAAATAATGTTCCTGCACTATCAAACGGGTTTGTAAATTTTTTCCTTTTCTGTTTTGCTTTGAAAGTTTTTATGTGTGTTTTAAAAAGTCTTTGAAGTCTTATCATGAAGAACCTCGGCTTTCCAAACTAATTCAGATCACCACCTCATGCTTTAATCGCAAATGATCCAAAATTTGTCTTTATACTATGCATAAATCTATGTATGTTATAGTTATCACAAACTCATAACTCTAACTGCTTTTTAGCTAATGAAATATTAACTTAACAGTTTTAGCGTACTTAATTTCTTTCTTCATCATCTGCATGTTACTTTTACTAAAACTTATAGTTTTGGTTCTTAGGATATGTAGTTTCATATTTGGTGAGACTCTGTAATAACTGATTGTTTTGTTCTTACTTTGTAAAATTACTGATGTGTTTATTTTTTATTTTCAAGATCCGAACCTATTCCGAAGAAAAGACGTTTAGTGGATAAAACGGATCATGATAATTCTGTCGATCTGAACACTACTTCTGACAGCTTATGGGAAGAAGTAAGTTGGAACTAATTCCTGTGTATTCAATTGTGTGATGTAAGATAATGATAATGATACATTTTGAAATTTGTTATTTTCTAGTGTGTTGAGAAGGAAAGCATATGTTTTCATTTGTTTGATTTGTTGCTGCACGTAAATTATTTATTTTTTTGGCATAGGTCAATATTTTTTCAAAATGTTTAGTAAGTATTTTTGAAATTTTATTCAAGCAACTAGTTGTAAACAGTGATGCAAATTTATGATTTAATATGATGAGGGAATGAAATCTATATTTTGTGTAATAACTTTTCTTTCCGTCCATGTACTCAGACATTTTGTTTTTCTAGGCAAAACAATGGCCTTTTGAATCATTTAGTGATGGATTAGTAAGTGATCTCTTTAATCCATCTTGGGGAATCAGGCATGGGGCTGCTACCGCCCTCAGAGAAATCGTGAGAATTCATGGTAAAGGTGCTGGTAGAAAAGTTGATGTACCATCCAGCCAGGTATTTAAATTAATTCTGGTCATTTGTTTGGCACTTCCTTATTCTTTTAGGATACTTGGATGATAATATTATTATAATTATATAATTAGCATTGCATGAGATTTGTTGTGCATTAGTAAAATGCTGTATTTATGTTTATTAGTAAGAGCCAATCATTTAGAGTTTGACATCTTAAAATTTATAATTTTTAAATTTGATTATAACTGTCACATGAAGAAGGGGACAAGTATTTAAATTTAATTTTTTCTAATAACAGTAAGAAATTACTGCTGCTTTTTAATTGCTTCCAAAAACAATGAAAAATTATAGTAGTTATTAGAGATGCACCGAGTAGCACTTTGGCCGAGTACTGAGTACTCGGCTTTTCACTACTCGGCCGAGTACCGAGTTGCCGAGTACCAATTGTTTTTTAAAAATTCATTGACATGCAGCATTACAGGGTTAGAAATCATTACAAAATTTTACTGGTCTTCTCAACCAGTGAACAGGAATATATACTGGTTAACAGACAACATCACTGGTCCACCTAAAATCATTAACCACATTTTTTTTCTTAAAAAAAATGGTGGTCCTTGGATTGTTTATTATTTTTATGGTGATTCGAGGCGAGTTTTACTGGTCTGGAACCAATGGACCAGCAGTAAATTCGAACCCTGACATATGAACTGATCATTGGAATGGACCTCTATATGATAGTTCTTAGAACAAAAATCCGACTGAATTTAACTTATGCATTGTTTAAAATATTTTATTTATTTTGTCAAAAGTTTTAGAAAAGAAATTTTTAAAATGAAACTACATAAAATAAATAAATATAAAGTATCAATTAAGTTGGAATTATATCCTTTTTAAAAACTTATACGTAGACTTCAGTCATATTTTATTTATACATTAATTGTAAATGATTGCATTATATATATATTTGCATATTTTTAATTATTGAAAAATGTGTCTTAAACTCATCAATTTTCTACAACCACTCGGTACCGACCGAATACCTGATCCAAATTTGGCCGAGTAAGCCGAGTACCGAATATTTACCGAGTACTCGGTGCATCCCTAGTAGTTATAAAAATTCCATTTTAAATTAGCAGACTAATTTTGAGACTGAACTTAAGCAAGCAAAAATATTTAGATTTTAGTCATTAAAAATTCTCAAATAATACAGGCTTTTTGAAGTATTTTTTGATTAAAGTTCACTATACTTGTTCAAGATTGATTTTATAGTGGAGCATACAAGCTTGCAATATTTAGAGTAAATTAATAGTAAATATAAGCTATGCTCTGTTTGTGTACATCATATTTATATTATTGCTGCTATATATACAGGCCGACATAGCAGCTTAAGTTTGACCACTTCAGATCCAATTTATTTAGGTTTATTTTCAATTTGGATTTAAGTGATTGTCCTTTCTAGCGAGTTATCTCGTTTTTGCAATTTTTCATTGTGAGCAATTATTTGCGGCACTTGAATTTAGCAAAGCTTGGCAATGTTCTGAAACTTTACTAGTAAAACAACTAAAAAAAGTTTTAAAAAAAAAAATTCTAGTTTTGTAAATTTTCGATTACTCTTTCATGTTTTTGAAATGTGCATGTAAGAAATGTATGTAAAACCTTAAAAAAATTGTTCATCACTGCACATGGTTTTGTTAAATCATAATTAAAATGGAATCATAAAGGTTAAACAAAATAAAAATTGTTTTGCTTGTTGCTAATTTGAAAGCAACACAAATTTTTCTCCACGTTGCACATTTTGCAGAACTTGTAAAATATTTTTGTTCTAATTTTCTGTTAAAAGTTCAGAAAAATATTGAACCCTTACTTTCATAGTATGAGACATTTCCTCTTCATTCATTTTTCTTTCAAAAGCTATTTATTATTTGTGTTTTTCTTTCCTCATTGAATAATTATTCATCTGTTTATAGTATTGAAGAGTAAGAAATCTTTTCTATTAAAGACAATAAACTTATTTTATATTTGCAGCTTGAATTTCTTAATCAGATGTGGCTGGAAGATTTAGCTTTGCGGTTGATTTGTGTTTTAGCTTTAGATAAATTTGGAGATTTTATATCTGATCAAGTATGTAGTATTCATCTAATAGCAAGTTTATGCTTATTTAGAAAGTTAAATTAATATGTCATTTTCAGTTGATTGCAATGTTGTTTCATATAAATAAAGGAAACATTAATTTTATACCTTTTATAATCTAGCATTGAACTTCAACTTTCTCTGATCTCACCCTGTTAATATTAATAGTTATTTCAGTTTTTATTTGCAAGTACTCTTGTTTGCATAAACTTTGTGAAAATGAGGACTGTCACTTTTAATTTGAAATAGGTAATAGCTCCTGTTAGAGAAACCTGTGCCCAAGTTTTAGGTGTAGTAATTAGCATAATGCTTCCTGAACAAGTTGAAAAAGTTCTTACAATCCTACTGCAATTGCTTATTCGTCCTGAATGGGAAGCAAGGCATGGTGGACTGCTTGGCTTGAAATACATTTTATCCGTTCGAAAAGTAAGTTTGAAAAGTTCTTAATGATTCATTTAAATTGTAATGTTAATTACATTAATTAACGATTTTATGCTTTCTTAAATATTTAATGGTAACGATATCAGTATTAAATATTCATTTAATCAATCCATTATTTCTGCAGAAAGAGACAATATTTTTGCAGATTTTTATTTATTTATTATTTTTTTTTCAAACCTTGGAGGTGTATGTCTCAGCTGTATCGGTGTTACTTATAATCTTAGTTTATTGATGTGCTAAATAGATTTTGATGTGATTAATTCATGGTTTATATTTTCATATAGGACCTGAAAACAATGATAATACCTCTGGTTTTTGACCCTGTATGTATTTGTTTGAAAGACAGTGTTGATGATGTTAGTGCTGTTGCTGCGTCAGCTTTAGTGCCCGTGGCTAATGTAATTGCCAGTACTTTGCCAGAAAAGGTAGATAAGAACTTTTTTCTTTGTGAAAACAATTTATCTCTCCCTTGTTATAACCAAATACTGCTTTGCATTATTCTTAATTATTTCTTGTGAATTTTTCTGTATGTAAATTTTCTTAAAGCTTTGAAAGCTTTTGTTTTCATTTTAACTATATTTTGTTGTAGGTTTCATCTGTGATTTCATCTCTGTGGGATGCATTATTAGATTTAGATGATTTAACTGTATCTACAAGCAGCATTCTCGAACTTTTAGCATCTCTTCTCTCATACACTGCTAAATCACAAAATAAAAGGTATAGTATTGTACACCTAGTTTTATATTTACTACTAAATGTTATGTATCGAAATTCTATCCATGACAAAGACCCCTCTTACCCGTAACCGGGGAGGGGAGAATGTAGGCCGTAACAGAGGACGAGAGATTCTCGGAGACCATGCATTGCTCGAATTTTTTGAAAATCTTGTAATAAAGATAAAACCCTGTTATTTCTTTTAGATGTTCTTTGAATTTTTATTTGCATGGGAAAAAAAATTGAATTGAATTGAACCATACCTTTTCCAAAAATTTTGCTTGGACTTTATGACTTTTTGAGAAAAAGCATGTGTTAAATAATGTACTGCTATTAATAAAAATGAAAAAAAATATTTATTAATGTTTTTATTTTAGGGATTTAATATGTGCAGAATATTTTTATACCAGAAACTTGAATATAGAATATTACGGGAAAATTTTGACTATTAGTATATATATCGTCGTGCTTCTAATAATAATTCTGTCTTCATCATTCCTAAAACATACACTGCAAATTTTTGCAAACACTCCAAATTAACTCCCAACGTTATCTAGAATATTTTGCATCTCTTGCTCATAAGGGGGATCAAATAAATATATCCATCTCCGCCAGGCACCTGCCGTCAATGAATGCCTAGGGTAGGCAGATGCGAAAATATGTGGTATAATATAGATCTTTGAAAACGCATAAAATGTAAAAAGCAATAAAATAAGATATGAAAGATGTTTACTTACAATACAAATTTTTCATATATGCAGGAATATTCACCTGCATATATGTATATAATTTATATATCTCATTTCCATATTGGATACAGTTTCAACTTAATCCTACGAAAAAGCGGGGTACAAAAAAAAACCTAAAACAGTTGAAAATTACTGTATTTGATAAAAAAGAAAACATGACAATGGAGATAGCAAACTGAAAGCATTCAACAGTACTGTACAGAAGACGGTATCAAGACGTCTAGACCGTAGAAACGCCACAGGCCCTACAGTCACAGTTCTGCGCATGAAGCAGTCAAGTTTCGGCAGAGAACAGAAGAAATCGCAAAGGCACTTTTCGGACAGCCTTTCGTCGCCGCTTTTCGAACATAAGGGGAGAAAAGTGCGGGGCATGTGCACTCCCTAATACTACGCATATTATAGATACAGTGGTTGAAAAGCAGCGGTAGTCGATGCTTTTTAAGGAAGAAACTTGAGCATTTCCGGAGAGGTTTTCTGCTCTATTCGCTGTTTAATGCCTTAATATTTCCAAAGCAGCACATTACATGTCATTTAAGGAAATTAAAAAATTGGTATGTTTTCCTCATGGGTAGGCACTGCCTACCTTGCCTACCCAGACGGCACGTCTCTGATCTTCGCCGACTAAACGTCAAAGCCATGTGTATTACTGCCGAAAATGGTAACACTGAAAGGGAGGTAAGGTCTCACAGAGTGATATTGAAGAATGCTATGAAATTTCAACAAAAGATGTTGAGAAAGATTGATGTTCGAGGTCTCAAAACAAGAAGCTATTGGGAAAAACAACTTGTTTGGACAACATGTATTTGAAGTAAAAGGATGAATGTTGGAGATGGTCTGTGAGACTGAACTTCCCCTCTTACGGGTTAAAAACAGAGGAGCTGGTGTCAACTTTACCTTCCCTCATATTCGAAGCACAAAGCAATTTAAGTTGGTGGTGGCAAAATGGCTTCAAACTACAATTATGAACTAATTGCTGTTTAAAAATCATTAAATGAGAATATAAAACTTGAATAATATGAAAATTCCAAAGAGTTAATCTTATTCAGTGATGGTAAGGCTGCTCTTCGGGCAATTCAAAGTGGATCTTCAAGACTAATCATAGATATACACTGCACACTTCCTAAGTCTTTCTATTTGAAGAAACAGCACATTGTGAAGTGTATTCCTGCCCATATTGGCGTTTCTGAAACCAAGAAAGTGGATGTTTGGCAAAAGAAGCAAGATAATTAAGCCCAAAAAAATCTTTAAAAAAATTGTTTGTGTAAGTCTTGTAGATGAAAAAATATTTTTATCTCTTTGTTGGAAAACATACTAAGCAGACTTTTTGATCAAAAAGAAAAACACAAAATTTAGAATCTTATAACATAACAAGTATAGCCTTTTTCATGGACCAGCAGAAAGTCGGAAGTAGGATAACATACGAAACAGACAACTTAAAATCGGGATTCCACTATACTTTAAGTCTACTTTTATATCCTAAATAATATGAAATATATTTTACATTTGTGAAGTAAGTTTTCATTTGATATCGCAATAACTTCTACATTGCTTGATTTTTTTTCCAATTTAGCCTTTCTTCAAATTTTGAGGAGCTTATTCCACGTCTCTGGCCATTTCTTGGACACAATTCATCTATCGTGAGAAAATCAGTTTTGCAAGCTCTTATTATATTGACATCTGATGAAAATTTGCAGGTAGATTTATTCTTCAAAGTTGGCTGTATTTGTAAATAAAGGTGTTGATATTAAGAACCAGTTCAAAATGTAACAAATTTGTATATTTGGGTCTGAATCTGAATGTTGATTACTTAACTGACGTAGGCATATTTTGTAATACGCTTATTTTGCACTTTATAAAAAATTATTAATTATCTCTGTTTTTAGCCTTGCTGCTCTTGGGTACCTAATATTCTTCAACCAGCTCTTCGATTGCTGTTTCAGAGGTGCCTGATTGAGCCTCTTCGTGAAATCCATGATCTTTTATATGTTGTAAGTTTTTCTTTTGTTATGTCCTGCCTGACATCAATTTAAAAAGTTAGCTCTTATCTCAAGAAAGGCCTTTAAAAATTTCTAATGCAAAAATTATGGTCTTAGAAATTTTAGTTTTTAAGTTTTATTGTAAAATTGATTACATATTGTTTAGCTGAAAATATTGATTATAGGAAAATATTTAATTATACCAAAAAAAAAAAAGAATAATTGGCTTGCAGGAACAAAGCAGATTTCTTTGAGCTATCCTTTCAGTTTGTAGTTTTTCGAATTGATTGTAAATGTAAAACCAAGCATATCATTGCCTTGGCTTATTTTAGCTTGACATAAACTGGTCCAGCATCAATTTATGTATGAAACTTTTGTCTAAAATTAAGCCTATGGGGAGCCATCTGGAAAATTAAGGTGCCAAAATCGGAATCAGAAGGTTCCAGTTTCCGAGTCCACTGCTGCCAATTACCCATTAGTGTATTTAGAGTATGTGCTCATAAAATCAGTGAGGCCCAAAGTCCTAAGAGTAGTTTGCTAGCAGTTACCTGGTGTGCAGGGTACTGTAGACCTCCTTTTAGAACTGTGCTGAAATACTGGAGGTCTTAAAGACCTACTTATCATGGCTTGCCTGCTATCAAAACCCAATATTGGTAGATGTGGAAGCCATTGAGGTGCCATATGCCAGGAATATTGTGATTTGTCTTTTTTTTTTTTTAATAACACTTTAAAACTTAAATTTTGCTAAAACAGTATAAGAATCATTTTTGTATTCTTTTTCATCAACTACCAAATCAAGCTTTGCTAATTTGCTTTCAGCACTACCTCGTTTAAATTTCGAATAGAAATTTTGCAAAGTTGCTTTACTTATTTGAAATAAGCTTACGCTGGTGCTTCAATCAAATACTGAGATCTATAGAAGGAAGGGTGGAATGGGTAAAATAGCTGATCTTTTTTTATTTTACAGTGCAGGTTTCACAACTTCAGAATTAATGTGCCAATCCAGAGTTTAAAGACTCATTTTTTTTCTTTTAAGGTATGGAAGAACTTACTTGCTAAAGCTCCTTTGATCTGCATAGTATCATCTACTGTTCCTTTTTTAAGTTCATGGTTATCAATAATCATGCATCCACCAAGTGTGCCGATAGATCCAAACTCTAATTCTGCTTGGCTAGATATTCCACACAAAATTAAAGTGAGTATATTTAGGGTCATGTCCAGTTTTGCCTCTTTTTTCTTTTCTTTTTTTTTCTATTAGTAAAAAGATAATTGTTATCATTTGATCCCTTCAACTTTGCTATAAATAGTTGATACTTAATCATAAAATTTGACTTTTATCTGTCAATTTGTCATTGAAAGGATTCTTCTTTTTGTGGGTACACATTACAAAAAATTAAGTATAGTATTCTTTGATTTATGTGATCTGTTTATATTATTTATCTTATTTATATATATAAACTGCTACATACCTAAGTTGTCCCCCCCCTTTGCCCCCCCTCCATCTTGTTTTCAATATTCTGGAGCTGAATCAAGATGAAGAACAGTTCTATCAAAATAATCAAATAAAAACTGAAAATGCTATTTTAAAATAATAACAGCAAGGTAGGAAAGAAATATCCTCAAAAATGTTTAAGATAAGATATTTCACAGATGAAGTAAGTTCCATTACTAAATGCAGTGATATCAGTTAGACAGAAAAGTTTTAAAGAAGCTTATGTATCTTGCAAATTTTTTAATTGCAAAGTGCACACATGTACACAAAAGCCTTTTGCAATTTTATTTTTTTAAACAATTAAATGTAAATAAATTTTCAGTGAGCAATATTTTAACAATATGTTTCAATTTTCTCTTTAAGGAAAAAACAGGTAACCGTTCTCGGAATTCAGGCATTTCTTGCTGTCTTAAAATTCAAGAGTTTTACTATATTGGTGGAAATGAGTCTATTAATGAAAATATCAAAGAGCGTGAAAAGAATGTTATGAAAGCAAAATTAACAGCTGCAAAGTAAGAACTTTTCTATTTTATCTTTATTTATAAAATGAAGCTTTCTTTCATTTATATAATACTAACATTGTTTAGTAGATACAATAAAAATTGAAGGGTACCTCACTGTTTGAGCAATCACAAATTGCTTATTATTCTCACTTGACCGTAATAATCCAAAGATTGGAAGATTAAGATGTCAATCTAGCACTCTATGACAAACGTAAAGATTTCAACTTCAAAGTGTATCCATTTTCAGTTGTCGTAGTAAAAAGTTGTAAGTAAAAAGGTTTTCAAGAACATTATCATTTCACAAGTTTCACAATACAAAAAAATTTTCAACAATAATTCAAATCTAGACTCAGCAATAAGACAATTAATTGTAACTTTAACTGAAATCTGCTACCCCGCGAATTTGACAAACAGTCTTATCAGTAGCACATTGAAGAAGCCCTAGGTTTGTAGTTCTTACAGTGTTGATTGAAAGTTCTTGTTTTGTATTTATTTCTTATAATTTCATGTCGTTCAGTTTTAATTTGAGTTTTATTGATTTTATATGGTGTCCTCTGAATTGTATTCTCTCATGTTTTTGCTTAAATGAATTGGACTTCTAGTGACCTTTTGGTTGTTTGTGAGATGTCGGGGGCTAAAAGTTGCATTTTTTTAGGCATTTTGCATGCAACTTTCTAGAAACATCTCGCTTCACTTTTCCCTACTCTTGGGGAGTCCCCCTGATGAAGGCCCCAGGATCTTTTGGGAATTTTCTAATTACTTCAGTTTTTCAACAAAAATTTTTTCGCAAAGTTTAATACTTCCAAATATATATATATATATATATATATATATATATATATATATATATATATATATATATATATATAATACAACAAATAAAAAATAATAATAATGAAATAGAAAATGACACATTAAGAGAAGTGAAAGGAGAAAGGTTGAATCCAGAGCTCATCAGCCGTGGGGGATTAAGAGTGGTCGAACGACCAAAAAATTTAAAAATAAACTATAGAGAGGATGTTTTAGTTCAAAATATGCAGTCTACAGATCTTCATTGGGCAAAAGCAACAAGTTTGGTGCTTTTGCCCAATGAAGATCTGTAGACTGCATATTTTGAACTAAAACATCCTCTCTATAGTTTATTTTTAAATTTTTTGGTCGTTCGACCACTCTTGAATCCCCCACGGCTGATGAGCTCTGGATTCAACCTTTCTCCTTTCACTTCTCTTAATGTGTCATTTTCTATTTCATTATTATTATTTTTTATTTGTTGTATTATATACTTGGCTTTGTAGTTTAGCTGCTTTGTGCATCTATGGGCTTTTGGTGTGGTCTCTTCGTTTTTCTTTCTACAAATCTGTTATATTATATATATATATATATATATATATATATTATATATATATATATATATATATATATATATTATATATATATATATATATCGGTTGCTTGGTTCTAAAAGGGCCAATATCAATGTTTTCACATTCTGTGTTATTTACATCAAAAGCTTCCAATTTAGTAAAACTTTAATTCTACAAAGGCCAATGTCTAATGTCAAACTAAAATTGGTTGTATTTCCATTATAATGTCCGCCAATGTTATATACACACAATATCATAATATTTACACAAAATAGTAACAGGTTAAAAAATTTCATATGATAAAATAATGTTTCTTTACACTAACAATAAACAAATACCAAAAAATAATAATTGGAATCTTAATATAAGAAAGTTATAGCATTCTAAAAAATCTTAAATATATTTCATCGCCTTTTTCTCGAAACTAACATTTTTGACTTAGGCCCTTTTAGAACCAAGCCACAGAGATATATACCCTGTGGCAGAATTTTTTTCTGCTTTCTGCAACAAATTTTCTAGAACCAATTTCTTTCTGCAACACTAGAATCTTCTTCAATAATAAATATATATATACAACCCTCTAAAAGCAACACAAGGTGTTTATATTAATAAAAATGTTAACACTAGTACAAGAGGTTCATAGTTTTCTTTCTGTTGGCTGTTTTTTATATTATTAAGTTGTTTATTATATTATTTTATATTATATATGTTGCATGTTTTAGTTGTCTCAACTCAGCAATGTTTAATCAAATTTATTTTTTGTGGATTATGCTGCATTTCATAAAAACTGTTTCTTGTTTATTCTAACTTTTTCTTTGCAAAGTATGCAATGTCTACTTGCATAGTTTTCTTTAGTGATAGTATATTTCTGTGCTTTTTCTCAAATGCAAATTAAAAAAAAAAGTAAATAAATGAGCATTAAAAATGTTACGTAACACCAGTGTTAAGCTAGCTCTCTTTCCCTATATTTTAATGTTCATCCAAATGTAAAGGGTTCACTAACAGTGGCAAACATTTAATTATTTTATTGTTTAGTACTTGAATTTCAGGACCACTGAATATTAATTTTTAAAAATAACTTGTATTGTATTAAAGCGGTACCCAAATCAATTTTACTATTTAGTTTCATTGAATAGCAATTTATTATGCACATTACTAATTTCAAATTTGTTTTATTTTGCCTGATCATACTGCTGTTGAAAATAATTGAACATTATATTTTAAAATGACTATTTGTACAATTTTTTTATTACATTGTAGATTTATTGGTCTGCTCATATCATACTTAACCAAACCAGTTCCTGAACTAGTATATCCTGATGACTCAGAAACTCCTTTGAAAGCCTTTGTAAAACTTGTTGGTTTCCATTTAAATTATAAATCTGCTCTGCAGAGATTAGCTATATCACTTGTTTTAAGTGAATGGGCTGCCTGTGAAGAGGTTGGTACTGTTTAATATATCATATAATCTATCTTAGTGAGCTATATCCTTTTATGCATGCATCATACACCTGCTATCATTGTGAAATTAATTTTAGAAATATAGCTATAAGGCATTAGTTCAACAGGTTATAACTCAAACATTTATAAATAAACTAATAAAATAACAATCAAAATAGTTAGTGTTAAGTCTGTTAACTATAAGGATTTACAAAATTAATTCACAAAAGGCTGTGGTTTCTATCATTTGACAGTAAAGAAGGATAGTCTTCACAGAGCTCTTGGTGTAGTTTCAAAATAGAATAATCTCTGGAGCACTTCTAAAATTGAACCATGTTAACCACAAATATAACGTTAATAATAAAAAAAAAAAAATCAACAAAATTTCAAATGCTAGGAACTTTATGAAGGCATCTTTTTTTCTAAAACATTTCTTTTATTAGTAGTTCAGATAGTATTCAAAAATAAAGCGGTAAGTAACCGCCCCTAAGTCAGGGCTAAGGCAGAAACATGCAATGCACCACCAATCCATTTATTCCATCCATGGACTGCAGTTGCGTGCTTTTCAGCACTCATCAGCATGTTTACTTCTTATTCCATGCTGACGAGTGCTGAAAAGCACAAAACTGCAGGCGATGGATGAAATGAACGAGTTGATAGTGCATTGCAAGTATTCATATAGTTTTTGTTTTTAATAAATGTTTTGCCATTTTTAACCTGAAGAAATATATTCATTCTTAAGCTTTATCTTTTTGTAATCTTCTCTAGTTTTTTCCTTGCATACACGTATATTATTCTTTGACATTACCATTATAACTTGAACATTAACTTTGAAATGGTTCCATGTGGGGAACAGGAAATACGAGTAATATTAATTATTATTATTATTTATTTTGAAATTTTTATGCATACATGATTTTGTACATTCGAAATTTCCATGAAATAGCCTATGTGTCATTCAAAAAATTAACAAAATTAATTAATCTGTTCTGTGCTTTACAGCATTGTACCTGTAAAAATTCTTTTCTGCAGTTATGCTAATTATATATATATATACATGCAGAATCCAAAGGCACATTCCATTCCCTCCTAGTACAGGGCTTGTTACCGGAGGGTCCCGGGTTTGATCCCAGCCGATCAAAGATCCACCGTCTTGATTAATGGTGGCTGGGAGACGTTAAAAATGTCGTTTTTACAAAGTCCTCCATGTGAAATGATACCTCTGGAGGTGCTGGGCTAAGGGTTTGCTCGGCTCTTAGTCTGGTTCAAAAAGAACAGAGCGCTCTTCAGGGCTCTATCCCGGTTAAACCACGCGTTGTGGTAGGTACGAGGGACCCTGGAGTGTGTAAAGTATAAAGTACAGCACCCATGTATGTACTGTGGTTTTGTTTTATAAAATACTGTGATTGAAATATGCTTTGTAATTTCTTTATAAATGCATAAATATATGCTAACAATGCCTGTTATTCTGTATTTACCTGTTAAGACTAATTCATTAAAAATTTATTAAAAAGTTTAAACTTATTTGTATATTCTTTTTGCATTTATTTATACAACTTTTTTTTTTTTTTTTTTAATTGTGTTTGAACTGGGATTTTTTAATTCAATAACCTCAGCCTCTAAGTTATCAAAAGAAAATATTTTGTACATCAAGTACTCAGGAAAAAACTATTGAACGATGAAAGAATTGCTATTGTATATTAATTTGGTGGAGGGATAAGGGAGATTATATTTTGTATGTTGCAACTTTACTTGTCTACTTCTTTGTGTATTACTAATTGCTTTATTATTTTTTCCATAAAATAGCTTCAACTCTATTCTTATGTATCATTGTATAATTTTATTTATCAATTTGACATTAATATTTGTGATAATTTCTAAGAGCAAGGGTTTTTCTCATTTTCTGCTATTTTTTGCGTCATGTTTTAATTATTTTTGCACTAAAATATATTTTTAACCCTCGTAGGTCCCTGGGGTCATATATGACCCCAATGCATTTTCTGTTTAATATATCTTTTTTCTCAACCGTTTTTTTTAAATAGCTTTTTGTGACTTTTATTCTGTTAGTTTTGGATACAAAATACTGCTATTATTTTGTTTTTATTTTATTTTATTTTTCCTGTTTTTGCCTTTTTTACACACAAGACCCTTGGGGTCACTGGCGACCCCAGACATAATATTTTGTTTGCTTACCAACTTCTCTGTTTTTATCATGCCCACTTTTTCAGCAATTGGTCAATGGGCACACTAATTATCAAATATAATTTCTGACGACCAAAAGAGGTTCAAAGTGATATCTAGAGTCCTTTGTTTTGATAACAAAGATACTAGAGCAGAAAGGTCACAGAGTGATAAAATGGCTGCTATTCGAGAATTATGGGTCAATTGGGTTGAAATTTTGACTAAATTATACAATCCAGGAGATAATGTTACAATTGACGAACAACTTGTAGGTTTCAGAGGCCACTGTCCATTTCGATAGTACTTGCCAAAAAACCGTCCAAGTATGGCATAAAAATATAGATTGTTTGTGACTCTAAAAGTGCATATGCATGGAATATGCTAGTATACACTGGAAAGCCGAAGGATGGTCCACCAGAGAAAAAAAAAAGCTTTACGCGTTGTTTTGGATATGACCTATGGTCTCAACGGAAAAAAAATAGAAGAAGGTATTTTCTGGAAGAATTAGGCTATGAACTTATAAAACCTTCACTACGTAATAGAAAATGTCCCCAAGAACTGAAGCATCTTCTGCAGCAATTGTTATGAAATCCCAAACAGATGATACAGAAGATCAAAATAAAAGTGAAAGCATCTCTACTAATGCGAAAAAAAGAGGACGTTGCAACTTTTGCCCAAGAGGACTAAATAGAAAATGCAGCGACAAATGTAATAAGCGTTTAAAATTTGCTTGCAAAAATCATTTGTTGCAGGTTTGTAACAATTGTAAATAAATCTACTGTTATTGTAAGTTTTGCTCTAAAATTATTATTTGTAATGCGTAAGCTATATTTTACTTTAATTGCATCTTTTTATTCTTATTTTTTTATCATTAAATGTGTGTGAACTTCAAAAATTCATGTAACATTCAATAATCATAATAAATTAATTAATGGAAACATTGGGGTCAATTATGACCCCAAGGGTCTTGAGTGTAACCAAAACGGGAGGGACCCACGAGGGTTAAATATCATATCAGTTTTAGTGCAATCCTTATGTTCATTTACTTTTCATTTCACTCTGAATTAATTTTTCTTCTCCAGAATAGCATGTGCCCTTCTGAAATCAAAGAAAAGTGCCTTGAATGCCTGAATGAAACAGTGTACTTTGATGAAATTGCAGTTGCTTTTACAAGATTACAGCAGGAGTTCAAAGATTTCGTATCGATTTTGAAACATTATTCTGTGCCAGTAGATGCAACTTACCAGACAGGGTAACTATTAAGTACATCCAGTTCCAGTATTGAAATGATTTTTTGTTCCTTTTTTTATGCACAGTTCTTGCGTCTTTCAAATTTCATTATGTTCTCCTTAAATTTGTGATTATATATTTATATATAAATTTATATAATATATTATATATTAATACAAATGTGTGATATATATATATATATGTGTGTGTGTGTGTTTATGTATATACAGTCAAACCTGTTTATCTCGAACCTGCTTATCTCGTAAACCTCTCTATGTCGAAATTTTTCAATTTCCCTGCTTTTACAGCATAAATTTAATGTTTTTTCTCATGTTTATCTCGAATGATTTTTCCGCGAAAACCTCTCTATCTCGAATTTCGACGACTCTCATTTTTGAATTTCATCTCCAGCCAGTTTTATCAATGGTATAACTTGGAGACAAAAATCATCTTTTGCACAATCATTCAAAGACTATGTTCGTACTTAAAGGTATGCATTAACTTGCTACCGATATAGTCATCACAATTAGTAAAACATGGACTCACAACATGTCGTACAGTAAAATATTCAACAGTATCAATGCAAAACAATCTATTAAGTATTTGACTTTGTTCCAATTGCTTATTTTTGTAAATTTTATCACAACCTCTGTATCTCGAAACCTCCGTATCTCGAATTTTTCTTCTGTCCCTGAAATTCGAGATAGACAGGTTTGACTGTATATATGTTTATGTATATAAATGTATACACAAGAGGATCCAGAAATTTTGTTAGGGAGGGGGGGGGGTCAAGTTTCAGTGCACCTTACTGGTTAAGCTAGAGGAAAAAAAAGCATGTAAAATTTAAATATAAAATATCATACAATATTGCACACCAAGTAATATTTTTTATGATAATCTGTTAAATTAACCATTTATTTATTTTAGTGAAAATTTATCATCACAAAAAATATAGATTAGAAATTTGTAAACTGTCTACATGTAACCAATAGTGGAAATATAAAATTCTTGAATGTTAAATTCTCAAATAAAATTTTTATAAATTCTGAAGAAAAATTTTACATTTTTTAAATATAAAAAGTGTTTAAAAAATCTATTATTGCACAACTTTTTTCTTTTTTTATATACTTATTGATTAAATATAATTTGAGTATTAAAATATAAAGCATAAACTAAGATTAAATTATATGTGAAAATATCTTAAAAGAGAAGTCAGATTACACGATTACAATGCTAAATTAAGAAAATTCAAAGAAAGATTACAATTACACAAAATATACTTGATTAAAATTACGATTACACGATTACGAGTCACATTTCCAAATTATGATTACAAAAAAATGTAATCGATTATGTAATTGGGGATTACTAAAAGCCTGGTTCTTAGTTAAAATTGACCTTAGTTTTTTTATTACTATTATTGTTTTAAAAATAGCTTTCTGTAGAAAATTTCTCCATTAATACGAATATGGTATTACTTTCCTACTGTGTCTCAATTTTATTGTTAATATTTTTTCTTTCTTTCTAGGGCGGTCTATACTTTTGAGCAAATTGTGCAGTTAGCTTCTGTTGGATTTCCATCTTCCATATCCGTTGTAAAATTGAAACCTAAAGTTATTGAGGCAAGTGATTTGGTTACTAAATTTGATATAATTATTAGATTGGTTTTAAAACTACAGAATTTTGAGCAGTAACTTAAAAGCATTACATTGATTATTTAAAGTAATAATGACAGTAAGAAAAGTTAAGCTAACTTGTCTCACAGTTTAGTTAGGAGAAAATTTAAAACTGAACAAAGAGCAAGAACTTACTACTTATTCATTTTGTTTATAATTTAGTTATGTGCAATATTGAAAAGTAGTAATTTATAATAGACTAAATTAAATGTACAATTAACATTCTTTAGAATGAACTCTGCTGGTGGCTGGATATGGCATGCTTATAGATATACTTATGTTAGCTAGTTGTTAGTAGTATTTTCATTGTTTTGTTATTTATGTGTCAATAGAAATAATAAAAAAATATTATTGTGTTTTTTATTGTGTAGACTCTTGAAGAGAGGAGAAAATCTTTGTTGAAAACTGTTACTCAGACAAGCCATGATCAAGCAGCTCTTAATGTAATGTATGTAAATGTGCTCATCCTTTACACAATAAAAATATCAATTTCCTTAACTTTTTCAATTTTGTTTTCAATTTATCAATGAAATTAAATGGTGTGAAACAGGAGAAAGATTTTTTAAAACAGTCAATATTACAAGATTTTCTTTTTAAAGGAAAGTTATAATAAAAGCTATAAAAAATATGTACTGTATTTAAATGCTCGTATTCTCAATGTCAAGAAACATCAAACTACATATAAATTTATTTGTAGGGTACAATCTGCTATTGCTGGTGCTTTAGTCTCTTTAAAATACCTACCAGAAAAGTTAAACCCTATTATAAGGCCATTGATGGATTCTGTTAAACGTGAAGAAAATGAGCTTCTACAGGTAAGTAATCTCTCCCAATCCCTTATTTATCTGTTATGGTCTTTAATAAAACTTGTTTTCAAAACTTCGTTTTAATTAGATGGTGAACTTCTATGGTATTTTGTAAGGTTTTGGTAAATTTTCATATTTTGTTATGGCTATGAAATTTTATTCTCTGTTAGGTGAAAGGGATTGGAAATAAATTTTAAATAAAAGCGTGTGAAAAGTTTGAAATGTATAATAGAAATTTTTTATGACGTTTATTAGACAAGTATGCACTCATTGGGGGGTAAAGTCATAGCACAAGAAATTATGTATTTAAGTTTTCTGTGACCATGTATCATGTTAAGATGTACAAATGGTTAAAGTTTCTTACTAAAACAATACTCCAGCTGTGCTATGTGTCTGCCTCTTGAGAAAAAGTCCTAATCATGGGTTTTTTTCTCATTGCTTTCAAGCATTTTTATACAGATACAGCCATGTTCCACAGAGGAACATGGTTGGGGAACATTATAAGTTTGTTGGATTGGGATTTTTTCAACATAAGTGCAACTGCTAATTGGCCATGCAGGTCTTTTAAGCTGAAGAAAACTTGATTCTAATTTTGTATGTAAACAGTTTTGTACAAAATTGCATGTTAATTTGTTGGAAATGTTTGTTTTTCACTTTTCCAGGTAGTTTCTGCACATCATTTGGTACGCTTGATGGAACTTTGCATCAGTCGAACTAATTGTCCAAATGTGAAAATAATTAAGAATCTTGTTAATTTTTTATGCTTTGATGTGATAAACATGAATTTTACTAATGAAGCATCACCAAATGTGCAGAATAATAATGTTCATGTGGATTCTTCTAACAATCACTGTAAAAACACAGATGAAATATTAACTCTATCAAACATGCAAAAGGTATGTCTGCTTCCTACTAACTTCAGTTGTAAATATATTTGTTTTTTAACTATATACATTTTAATGAAAGCATATTTTGTTAATTTTATGTAATGAAGTTTATTGTAATATAATTGAACTGTGATATAATAAATTTATTATATTGCGTATGAAAAAAAAAGAATCAATAAGATACCTGCACAAAAGTTAATGTTTGAAATAGTAATTCTTCACTAAAAATCATGAAAGTTTATTGCAGGGGAAAAAAAGCATTATATAATTTTTAATCTTGTCAATCTTTTGAGAAAATTATTTTTCGATACTATGTAACAAAATTTAAATTCAAGGCATCACATACATCAGTACTGAATATTTGATCTAATACGTTTTAGTTTTATTATATGCTTTAAGTGATTTTTTGAGTAATTATATTTTTTCTATCATGTTTTATTTTAACATATTTTATTCACACATTGAAACAATAAGGGCTATTTATAAATGATTTCATCTTTTTCCTACATTTGTGACTCCCTTCCCCCTTTGTCAAAGTATCATATTTCATTTCCTTCTTCTCCCCCCTCTTTGTCATATGTCATGTTTTTTTTTCATGCACAAATTATAAAAAAGTGTATGATGTCGCACTTCTTGTGCTACCTGTCTTCTCATCACATAATGTCAGTTTCACAAATCCTGTCCTCCCTAAAAGTGTGACATCATTTGTGGACAGCTCCAAAGTTTAAGAATAAATGATTTTTCTGTTTACATTAGCATAAAAATTTCATGTAAACTTTAAATGTGTAGTGTGTGTGTGTTTTATTTTTAAATCTTTGGTATTTATATAATTTCAATACAATAATGCTAAACAATTGCTTTTCATTTCAACTACTTTGTTTTAATACTGCAATTTTCAAAACAATGAAGATTTACTTCTGATTGTAGAAATTTTCGCATAAAGTATATTGCTAAACAAGTTAATCAACATATTGTACTTTTTCTGTATGATCTCCAGATTTCTCATAGTTTTATATTCTCATAACATTCTTTAGTCAGCTGAAAGGGCATTTCTTCGAAGAAGTAATTCCATAGCTTTAAAGAAAGGCATTGTAAATATGAATTGTGATGAAACAGCCAATGATGAGGTATATTTAGGTTCTTTTGAATATTTTATATTAGATAGCAAAAAGACAAATTTAGTTTCCATAAAACTTTTTTTTTTAAATTTCAGCTGCAAAAGTATAACGAGCTTCAGGCACAAGGAGCTACTTATGTGTTAACCTTTGCTGCTCAGCATTTTGGATCAGAGTTACCGGAAAAACTACCAAAACTCTGGGAATCTATTTTTCAGCCTCTAAGGAGCTATGTGAAAGCTGATTGTGGTACCTCATTTTAATTTTAATGAGATCATTGTTTTTCAGTTTTTTTTTTTTTTTTAATTTCTGCTGCATTGAAGCCTATATTGAATATTTATTAATTTATTTCTTTTAATCATGGTAAAACTATTTTTTTGAAAAATAAATTATAGTTTAAATTTATTTTTTTGATTTTCTTGTCATTAAGTACACCTGAATTTATATTTTGTCTTATTCGTACTTGTAGATATTTTGTTTGCTTCTGAGATTAATCTGCACGAGCTTTTATCCAGTCTTCAAGTTTTAAAAGTTATATGTTCTCATCTTCATAAAAATTTGCATTCAGAGGTAATTATGCTTTTATGACTTTTCTTTATTAAGTTGTTCTATTTTTGATCCACAGTTTTTTTTACTAAACTAAACTATTCTAGTTGAAATTAGAATGTTCAATAAGATATGCTTTAAAAAAGTATGCAATATAATAGTATTTTTTTTCTTTCTTGTGGTCATTGGTTTCACGGGACTTGCTCTACTGTTCAGCAAATTTCAGCTTTTTTTTAAACTTTTAAAATTACTCCCCCCCCCACGCTCTTCTTCCTTAACACATTAGGTTGGTGCGTATGAAATGTCGGATTCTTAAGTGATTGTATAAAACTGCATATCTTTCTTCAAAAGCTGTTTATTCAATCAAACTATGCTCCATTCGCTTCAATACACTTCTTCCAACGAGATTTTAAAGCGTAGATGCCTGTCTTAAAAAAATTTTGGTCTTGAGAATTAATAAACTCTGATATCGAGTTTTTTTAGACTGTCTTCATTTTCATAGTGTTTGCCTCTTAAAAACAGCTCTAAATGCTTGAAAAAATGAAAATCGGTCGGCGAGAGATCCGGTGAATATGATGGATGCTGCAAAACTTCATATTCCAGTTCGTTCAGTTTCGCAATTGTTTTGTGTGTCGGCAGAATTCATATCGGCAATAAACTCAAAAGAAATAACAAAAGGGAAGACCTTTGAGAAAACCTATTTTGCTGAAATGAGTCTCTGGCAATGGACAACACGACTATGAATGAAGTTATGCCAAAGACAAAAGTATAACGAAAACAGGGAGACAAACGTCCGCATGTAAAGAGAATCCGACATTTCATGCGCACCAACTAGTGATTGCAAAACCGGTATACCGAATACCGGTATTTCGAGCTATTTTCCAATCTCCAAATACCGGTATTTACTGAGGCAAAATACCGGTATTTTCGGTATTAGCGAAAAAAATATGAATAATTTTTAACCGATGAGGTTTTCATTTCATTTATTATATATTTACTGTTACTTTACATGAGTATTTTTTTCATCTAAGGGATGCTACAAAAATAAATCGTTTGATGCCAAAATATCACTAAAAAACAAAAACTACTGATTCATAGAGAATCATTCTCAAGGAAAAGCTTTTTTGTTGTCGCCAATATAAGCTGGTGTTCTGTCTCGATATTTATCTCTATACTTGGCGATATTTTCCTCTTGTTTTAGCACTTTTAGTTATTGCTTCAGTCAGCTTATTTTAAATTTATTACCAAGTTGATTGTTTCTTTAGAGTGGCAACCATCATGAGAATCGAAATCAAAATGAAATCGTTGCAAATTTTTCAGCATACATATATTCATGGTTATCGAATCACTGCACTGTCTCTGCATTCGTTATGTTATGGTAGTTATGATATTGTGAGTTAGTGCTTTAAACTTTTGAACATTTAGTTTTTAATTGGTGAGTTTTATTGTTTGATTGTCTCACTGTACTTTGCTCAAAATATTTTTGACGCATAGTTTTCGAGTTTTACTTGTTCATAATGGATAATGATGAATTCAAAGAGCATAAAAAATCACCTGACATTTCTTCGACTTGGTTTTACTATTAAAATGATGAAAAAAATGTGCTAGCAAAATGCAAAACATGTTCAAGGATCATCAAAGTTTTTGGAAGCAGCACAAGTGGACTACATTCGCATCTGAAAACGCAACATAATATTAACTTGCTGAAATGAAAAGAGTCCGAGACAAGTTCTGACTCGCCTAGAAATGACATTGCTTCCCCACAATCATCATCATCACAAATTACAGATTTCTTTAAAAGAAAAACGGATAGTTTGGATGAAGTAATATGTAAAATGACAGCACTGGATGGCCTGCAGTTTAAAGTGTTTTGTTCTTCAACGGAATTGAGAAAGACATTAACTGCAAGAGGTTTAAAAAATATTCCAAAATCAGCTAATGCTAAGAAGAATAGTCATAGGGTGCAGTAACAGCGTTCGTACTTCTTTGAAGAAAGAACTAACTGACTTAAAATTAAATGGCTCAAAATTTAGTCTCACATTAAATGAATGGATAAGTGTACGAAATAGACGGTACTTAAATATAAATATTCACTCAGAAAAGAAAATTTGGAATATAGGTCTGGTATATATCTCAGGAAGTATGCCCGCTACGAAATGTATCGAAGCAGTTAGCAAATTGGAGGAGCAGGGGTTATCTCTGAAAGAAGATATTGTCTGCATAACTACTGATTGAGCAAAGGTGATGAAAAAAGTTGGGAAGTTGATTGATGTGCATCAACAGCTATGCTATGCTCATGGAATTCAACTAGCAGTATTAAGTGTACTATTTAAGCAAAATCCAAACCACAGCAAGCACACAACAAATTTAGAAAGTTCAGATTCTGAAGTCGAAGAGAGCGATAATACTGATAATGAAGAAAATACCTTGTTCGGGTATGAAGATAATAATAACCTCGAAGTATTAATGTACCAAGAATTGCTTCCTGTTATTAAGAAAATTAGAGATGTTGTTAAGTTATTTAAACGCTCTCCAACAAAAATTTCATTTTACAAAAATATGTACTTGCTGAAATGAAAAAAAGAGCGTATGCTAATTTTAGACTCCAAAACTCGTTGGAATAGTTTATTTCTGATGGAGCGATTTTTGAAGTTAAAAAATCCTGTACAAAAAGCATTAATTGACTTGAATTCTCAAGTTAACTTTTCGGACAGTGAATTTGATTTAGTATCCAAAACAGTATCTGCTCTGCTTCCCATAAAACTAGCAGTGGAGGCTTTATGTCGAAAGGATTCTAACTTATTAACAGCGAATGCCATAATAAACTTTATGCTGCAGTCACTAAACGAACAAGACACTCCACTGGCCAAAGAATTGTACAGTGCTTTGAAAATACGCACAGAGGAATGACATAATGAAGTGGAAGATATTTTGAGGTATTTGCATAATTTTAGTGCATTCAAAAACGAAACAGAGAGAGAAGGGAAAAAAATAACGCGATCAAATGTTGTCTCATTCATCATTAATTTCCTTCAACAAGGTTTGGAAAAGCAAGCAACAACTCTATTGAACACTAACAACAAAACAAGTATGTTTTCTTTCTTTTTTGAAAAATTTCAAATACCGGTATTAATACCGGTATTCCGGTATTGGCGTTTTAAAAATACCGAATACCGGTATTGTGTTTTTGCTCCGGTATTGCAATCCCTAGCACTAACCTAATAATAAATAACAACACTTAAATTTTGAGAATAGAGAAAATGTTTATATAAGGAATAGCTTTCTAGAAGTTTGGTTTTTACTTCTTAAAAAAAAAATAATCAGAAAGTCCAGGGTCGGATCTTTTTAGAATGAAAGTTTTGCAACCAAACCCCTTGTTGAGATGTTTGCGTCTTTGGCGTCAAATAATAAAGTTTAATAGTATATCAGTTTTGGAAACATGGATCAGTGTTCTTGAAACAATACATTTTGTTTCCTTCAGTCTTTTAATTCATAATTCATACTCTTTTGTATTTTTGTCTCGTGTTTTTTTTTTAAATTTAGAAGTATATCATCAGGGGCAGGGAGGGATACAGTTCCTGCTTACTAATGTTAACTAACCTTCAACAATTGCTCCTTTAGTTCACTGATTAATTACACTAAAAGAAACATTTCAAAGCATGCAGTGAACTGTTTGCTTTTGTCCTGGCTGAATGCATTAACAAATCTACACTTTCTGGCAAAAATGGGTTACAGAAATTGCATACACTTTGGGAGCTACAACGTCATCATTGCAAGACACGAAGCTGTGATAAAAACAGCATTTTTTCCCCCTTTCATTTGCACATTTTCTTGTATTGAAGAAATTCCTTGCACTTGTGAAGCACATGGGTGATTCTATTCTAACTGTGATTCTTTTGACAAAAAAAAAATCAGATTTTAAATTTAAGCTTTCTCAATTTTTTGATACATATTCAGTATCCATTGTACTGTCAAAATAAAAGCCTGCGAGGAATTTACAACAACTTCAACGCGTCAAAAACGAGAAACAAATTTCAAATTTTCCGTTCCACGGTACTGACTCATTTATCCACGGTACTGACATAATATAAATTTGGTAAACATTCTTTAGGAAAATCATTTATTACATTCTTGAGTTCTGTTACAACATTTAAAAATTCTTTTACATTGATTATTTACCACATTAATAACTAATAATAACAATAATAACAATTAACTCTTATAATTGTTAGCAACTATTAATCGAGAAAAAAAAACTCTATTTATAGTATTTAACAAAAAACAAATTGTTTAAACTATGTTAAACTTATTAAAGTAATATATCAAATGCATTCATAATGATAAATAAATAATATTAAATTACATGAAGTCTGAAGTATGATTTTGGTTTTCATCGTTTTTATTTTTTTAATTCTTGTACTTCTACGCAGTGATATTTTTTTATTTTTTCCTAAACTGTCTTTAGCAACGTCTGTTTCAAGGCATTCTGAATTTTTAGTTAATTTTGGTGATTAATTACATGATTTTGTTTTCAATCTGTTCTTCATTTTTCTGGTTGTATCAGTGATAGAGTAATCAATTTTTCCTATAGCAAAGTGTTCACATGGATTTTTAGTAGAACAATCAAAACAACTTAATGAATTAAATAAAAGACAATTATGATGTAGTTTATTCCACGTGTATTGATGTACTTTCATATTGCCAATGAAAGGCTTAAAATTGCTCGGTAATATTGAATCAATGTTTGATATTTCGTCTTCCGTAACGCAATCAATGTACTATATTTTCACGATCTAGCAAAATCGTCAACAAAGATTCAAAGTTTGGCACATCCAAGTCGTATTTCACTTGATCGTCAGCTAATTTCCTAATATAACCACCGATCCCATCAGCGGAACTTTTTCCGCGGCCAGCCTCACTAAAGTTGTATGTAATATCCTCTAATTGAGTATAACACTGAGGCAAGTACTGGGTTATGAGATAAAACATTTTCTTATTGCGGTACTGAGTCGTTGGACCATCACTCATTATATGTATTTTTTTTACCTCTAGATTTGTTGCTAGATAAGCATCAAGTATTTTTTTAATATGAACAATTATAGCAGAAGGATCATGTCTGAGAGATTTTGACAAAGTAGCAAAACCTTGAGAAAAGTTTGAAGAGTAAATCATGCCAGTGTGTAAAGTACATTGTACTCTACTGGCCCCAAAGTGCACTGACTGAACTTCCGTTTCATACTTACAAGAATAATTTTCACTGAAATCAGTGAGGAGTCCCAACTCATTGCTTTGTAGAAACTGAGTAAATTTTTTCATGGAATTGTTTGATGAATAATTCTGTATTCATGAGCCATAATCAAATCTAGATCGTGTTTAAAATGCTGAATTGCTTGTCCTATCGTGCAAGAAATTTCTGTTTTTGCAGTAACTTTAACAGTTATTGGTTTTTTGTTTTTTCATTAATTCTTCGTTCTGAAGATACTTCCCATTTCATGCAAGATATTTTATCAATAGGGTTAGTATCTTTCCTGTTAAATTCTAAATTTTTTAACTTAGATTCCTCACACTTTCTTGATAGACACCCTTCAGAATTACTGTCACATAAGAAACTGCTCAAAATTTTATATGGCGTACTTTCTGTCAATAACTTCATATAACGCTTTGTTATTTGCTTTCCATTTATTTTTATTGAAGCTTTTTTATCAGGAATTCTTACTATTTTCTGCATAAAAATTTATCACCCGATCTTGAATAAATTTTTGATTCCTTTCTGCATTTTTTACATACTTCAGTGACTGATTACTCCTATGAACTCTTGAAGAAATAATAGGAGCAACATTTTTCCTAATGGCAGATATTTGTCGATATTTTTTAACAATTTTTCCGCTTATTGCTCGACCCAATATTTGCTTAAACTTAGAACTGTTTGAGTCTTGGTAGGACGATTTTAGTTGCCTTACCATAACTTGTTGTACCATAAATTGTGGAATTCGGCAACTTATATCATTACTAGTATCAGGTACTTTTTTACTACGTAGTGTTGGAGCCATCTGCATAAAAAAATATTGCAATTAATGATTAAAACAATTTTATTACTAATTTATAATTTTTTCACACGGTACTGACAGACACGGTACTGACATTTTCATTTAAAAAAATTACTGTACCTGTTTGGCTGTAGTTTTGTTAATGTCCATTTATCGTGTAGTTTAGGTTAGTATTAAGTACAAATATCTGCAATTTTGGATCGGAAAAATCAATAGTTGTTAAAGAAATCCATACCACGGTACTGACAAGAAAATTTATGACATACCTTTTTCAAAACGGAAATCTAAAATGATACAACCTCTTTGCACTATTTCGTCATCTCTATGCTTGTAAATATTACTCAGGTGAAGTGATTTCAACATCGTTCACAAGGCGTTTCATAAATCTCAATGTAGATGGCGCTCGAGTCACACAAATGCAAATTTTAAAGAAACGTTAAATTTTGGGGACAAGAGTTATTGAACCAGAACTCAATATTAACTTAATGTATTGAACCAAAATACAGGTCGTTTCTTTTATTTCGATCATATACATTAGAATTTATGAGGTAATTACTTCAAATTATTTATTGCGACCAAAAAAATTCAACATTTACAGAAAAACTCAAAAAAGGGACATGACACGGTACTGACATTTTGGTAATATGTTGTAGGTTTTCTCTTAATGCAAGTTATATTATATAAAAAAAGTATGATGAAATGTGTTCCTAAACATCTAATAAACACAATCATCTCATTAATAGATTATTAAGTAATGAAAACTGAGAATAAACAACATAGGACATAAAAAATCACAGTTAGAATAGAATCACCCACATGTGTGATATTTGTGCCAAGCATAATTGTTTAACAATGTACTTTCAAAATCATGACATTAAAAATCTGAAACATTTTAATGTAACTTTTTGTATATTATTTCTTGTTTATTAAATTTAATTATTCTGTGAATGTAGCATTCTTTCATTTATAAGATTATGATTTGCCATTTACTTAAAAGTTGCTTGTTTATTTTACAGCTTAAAAACATCATACCTCTCATTTGTTCATGCTTAGAGCATATTTTACCGATAGTGCGCCATAAAGCAGCTCGATGTCTGGGTAGCTTGAGCAAAGTCATGGCAGTAGAAATTATGAACATTATTTTGGATAAAGTAATATCAAAACTAGGTGCAACTGACAATGATGTTCAAAGGCAAGGTGCTGTTGAAGCAATTGCATGTATCCTTTTTAATGTTTTTTTTTTTAGTTTGAAAAGCAAAAGAGTTATGAATCTCACTTTATTTCCGAAGGAATACCTTTTGATGCTTTTAAATTAGTAAGTGTGGATATTTTTTTAATTGATATTGTAAATTCAGATTTCCTTCAATGTGAGCTTCATACAATTTTCCTTAATGACATTAGGTATCATTGACGAGCTGGGATTAGACATAGTTCCTTACATTATATTTCTCATTGTTCCAATGCTGGGAAGAATGTCTGATCAAAACGACAAAGTTAGACTACTTGCTACACATTGCTTTGCATCTTTAATTAAATTAATGCCTCTTGAAGTAAGTACAGACAATTAAAGATTTAGCTTTAAAATGTGATTTTTTTTTTCAGAACTAATTTCCCGATTTTTTACAATCTCCCAACATATTGCACATTTTATAATTTCAATTTAGAGGTACTATCTTGAGCCAAAGTTTTTTTAGTTATTATTAGTATTTTTGTTGTTTGCTATTTTTTTGTCAATGCAAAAGTGCAACTTTTTTCACTAAGCATCTGCAAGCATTATGCTCATCTTCAAATTCGTCACTTTATGTTTTACTCAAAGTGCAATTGCTTAAATGTAATTGCATAAACTTCAGTGAAATTCAGTGATTCAGTAATAAACTTCAGTGAAATATTATTGTATACAGACTATAAATTCACTATTGCTGCAGCAGTGGAGCTTCTCTGAGTGAACTTATTTTAAATTTTGCTCTTAATTTTTGACTTTAGGTTATGTTCTGGAACAAATCAGTCGCATTCTGTTTCAGGTTAATTTAATTCCTCCCTGAAACCATAAACTTTATTCAGAATTTCTATGCAGAACCGGTTTGAGGAAAGAGCTATGATGTTAATCCAGGGGTGGCCAACCTTTTTAGGGGGAGTGCCACTATCTGGAGAGAAAAAGCTCAGCGTGCCACATTGTATTTTTCCAACAAACTAAAATTTTTAAAAAGTTTAAATAGATTTTAGGTTGGCTGGCATGTAATTCTTACTCAAATGAAACATTTCTTCTTGTAAATCTGAGCAATTGAAATCTAAATGATAATACTGATAAAACAAGTCCGAACTTCAGAGTTATCATTAAAAACACTTTTATAAGTTCTGTCAGTTGGCTTATGCTTTAAAAAGAAACAATTAACATCAAACATTCTGTTCTAAAAATTAAAGTCTGTACTTAATGTGGTTTATGAGTCTGTGTCTTTTTTACCAAGTCTTTAATTTTAGGTTTAGTTCTTGAGAATTCTAAGAAGTTTCAGTGTTTTAAGTACTATCAATTAGTATTCAACAGTATTTAGATTTTTATGCATTCATAACAAAAGAATATTTGTTTAGGAGCGTATTTTGAACCAAATCTGCAACAGCATCAGGCAGCTAAAGTGTGTAAATGTGAGAAAAAAAATTTGTTGGTACAAATTTCCGAACTTTATACAACATGGATGACTTTCTGTTGAAGTAAGCTCTTATATCTGATTACCAATGCAAAAGGTCAGCAATTCCAAATTGGAAGTAGTGTCTTGCTGAGAAATAGACAAAGAATTTGAAAAGATTAGCATTTTTTTAATGATCCTGAAAATCATCAAACCTAACACTGCATGTATACTTAGAATAAGTGTAAGATTTTCTCCATATAATCATTGGAAAATTATTAAATTTGGGTTCATACTTTCAGTATTAAATTTAATGTCTTTTTTTTTCCTCCAAAGTAGAGAGAAACAAAGTGAAGTTTCATCGTAAAAGAATGTAGATGGCCTATACTGGTTTAGGAAACTTTTTTTGTACTATCTTAAATTTAAATTACTTAAACACTGGATAATAAGAGATAGCATAGCTAAATTCATTTGCTATTCTTCATTCCCAAGTAGCAAATCCTCATTGCTTTCCTTTCAGACATTTTAAAAAACACACTCAATAAAATTCTATAATCTTATGACTATTTTTCCTATGGATAGCTATTGCACATTTCAATGAAGGAGTAATTTGCCATGCTCTCCTCTTTCTCCTGGGAAAAGTTCACAAAACATTCAGAGCTCTAATTTGTAGTTTGTCAATACAGTGAACTCTACACTGTCACCAACAGAGAAAAAGTCTCATTCCTTGGCAAGGAGTTTGTGATAAATAATTCGATGGTACTTTTGAAGTTTTTTTCCCAAATTGTTTTCAAGTAACAAAAACAATTTAAGGATCTTCATTTGGGCAACCAAACCGAATTTGTCCAATCTGGTTTCTTAATTTTACTTGCAGAGTTGACTTTTTCTAAAAATTTCATCACCCGTAGCTGAAACTATTGCAGATTAAGAATCCATTCTGCAGCATCGAAAGTTTCATTCATGTTAAGAACAAATATGCTTTACAAAGCATTGCCTGTAGCGTCACAGCTTTCGTTGGATGTCCGAAGCGAACGCTAAGTACTTTGCAACATTGTAGCTAAGACAGTTTGTAAGCAAGCCACCTGACACTTAATCGTCATAATATCATTATATTTATCAGTTCAAGGGTTTTAGTTTTTATCAATATTTTTGAGATCGACATTTTCCCCTCAATTTTGGAATTTTTTCAAAACGTCTTCGCATGCCACTGTTACTGCTCTGTCGTGGCACGCTTACCGCGGGTTGGCCACCTCTGTGTTAATCCAATGCAGAATGCTTCTGTGTGGGAGCGGGAATAAGCTTTTCGTTCTTTTTAGCATTCGACTCAGAATTCCCCCAAATGGTGATCATTAGAAAGTTTCACCATTCATTCATTTGGGATTGAGGCCAAATGTTTTACTTTTTGTAGTGCATAACATGTATATTTCAATAAAGCTTAACTTAGTAAGGGCAAGGCTAACCTTACAGCATACATAGGGATTTGAACATGCTCTTGGTAGTTGCCAAGCTAACTTGCCGTAACTATGGATAGCTCTTTTCAATATTATTATTAAATGTATATTTCTTTAGGGTGGTGTAAAATCACCTGAAAATCTTGACCCCAGCCTACTGAGTAAAAAAGAGAAGGAAAGACTTTTTTTGGAGCAGCTAATGAATCCCAAAAAAGTTGAACCTTACAAGGTTCCTGTGCCTGTAAAAGCCGAACTTCGATCATATCAACAGGTGAGTTTTTTAAAAAAGCTACTTAACGGTCTTGGATTTAAATATATTTTTCCATAATAATTTATATTTTATTCTATTTTCGTTCTGCTAGCAAAGAGTTTTATACTGTTTCCTCCTTAAGAAAGAAAAAGTACTCTGGACGCATTAAATGTTTTGCACCCGAAGTTGTTTCACTAGAAACAAATGATCAGTTTTTAATTAAATTAACATCATCGACCAATGTAAAATTGTTTCATTTGTGGAGGTTTGAATGTAACAAATTTATCGAGTTGTCCACAAGAAGCACCAACTTTCATGAAGTACATAGTTGTGTGTAGAACAGAAACTTGCAAAATGGTCCAGAAAAATAAATCTTATCAATTTCAAAGATGCAGTGCAATCTGTTTTTCCTAAATTTTTGTTTGAAATACTGAATGTGAAAATATATTTGACTATTTTTAAGGCTTGTTTCTGATTTTCAATGTGTGTTGTGAACTTTAAATCTTATTGTTTTTTAGATTGATTTAAGTTACCAAGTGTTTTGTTTTCCACTTCATTATGCATCATTTTAAATTCTTCTAGGAAGGTGTTAATTGGCTTGCTTTTCTGAATAAATATAAATTACACGGCATTCTGTGTGATGATATGGGTCTTGGGAAAACTCTTCAATCAATTTGCATTTTAGCTGGTGATCATTATTTAAGAGATCAATCATTTAAAGTAAGTTATTTTGTAAAAGTGTAATTAATTCATTCCTCTCTGTTGGTGTTGATTTTTCATTGTTTTCTTCAGTAATGTTCATGTAATTCCCTTTTACTATATACTGCCACTGTTACAGAGAAGAAAATGCTAATACTACAGAAAAAGAAAGTTTTTAAACTTTATTACATGCAGTTAGAAATTAGAATTCAAATTTAGACGTCATAGTGGCACCTAGCAGAAAATTCTAATCATTTAAACTGACATCCTGAATAAAGTATGAGTCTAAATAAATAAATAAATAAATAAATAAATAAATATATATAGATATATATATATATATTGTTATTAAATGAAGTACTGATATGCAGAGCTGTAAGTTACATGTTGCCGGTAGCATACTCGTAAAATGGCCTTAAGAAAATGATTTTTAGAGACAAAATTGATTGCATTTGAAAATTACTTTTACAAATTTATCCTTTGGGCCAATTACACCTCTTACTCACAATGAGTCTGGGAAAAGTTTCCATCTGATCTAAAACTTTAGGGATTAACTTTGATATAGAGAATAGGAAATCTTGGAGCAAAATCAAAATTTTTGATTTCCAAATGCGACTAACCACTAGGTATTTCTAACGCACGCACATATATCTACCACATGCAATTTATCAAAATTAGATTTTTGTGAAATCATTGTAGTTTCATTTTGATACTTCATGGATAAAGTTCAAAGCTTGTTTGGTGCCTCGAGAATTTTTTGCAATTAAAATTCGTGAACATTGCTAGACATCTATACGAAAGACAACTTTTCTGCAATATTAGTTAGCCTTTATCAAATTTTGACTTTTCAAACCACCCTCAACCCATGCTCGTCAATGAAAATACAGTTGACTCTTGTTTTGTGTGGGGATTTATTTGAAACTTAATGCATTTAACTTCAAGTTATTTAAGTATTAAAAGTATTTTATATAATATTGTGTTTGGGTGTAATTTAATAATATATTTCTGATAAATTAAAATAATACTAGATCACATTAAATGTCAAGGAAAAAAATGCATTTAAGGGTTTTTGAAAGTGACACCAACGTTTGTGTGTATTTGAATTTTTGATATTGAAATTACTTTAGATAAATAGCTTATTTTTCTCATTTTCTAGGAAACAAAATCGGCAGATTGTAAGCCGCTTCCATCTTTGGTAGTTTGTCCTCCCACTTTAACTGGGCATTGGATCTATGAAGTTGAAAAATTCGTCTCCTTAAAATATTTAAGCCCTATACATTACACAGGCCCACCTGCTGAAAGACAAAGGTACCATATGGAATAACTTTTAACGTATTCTTTATTTTCTGCAGTAAATTTTATTGTCATTGTTTGTTTAAAAAAATAAAATGTTACAGAAATTTAAAGTCATAGTGTTCATCTTTTCATTTGAAAACAAATGTACTTTTTCATTATTATTTTTCGAATTTTTTGACATACAAGACTGCAAATTGGTATCTAATATTCAATGTTTCACCTAACAGTAACAAATTATATTTAGTACTTTATAAATATAAATTTCATGTGCATTTTTTTGTTCTAGATTAAGAAGCAAGGTAAAGAAATATAATTTAGTGATTGCCTCTTATGATATTGTTCGTAATGATATAGACTTTTTTGGGACAATTCATTGGAACTATTGCATTCTTGATGAAGGTCATATTATCAAAAATGGCAAGACAAAGGTATGTTTTCAGTTTTAATACTTTATTTTAGTAGATGACACTTAAACTTTAATTAAAATAAGCTGTCACATTGCTGTAACCTGATAAAATATATTATCTATTTGCACCCTAACATTTAGATTGCCTCTCCCATGTACTGTTAATTTTGCTTTGAAATAGTTAAGAATAACTACTATCTCCAAAGACTTATATGGTGTATTTTTTCATTTGTTTAAATGCAATTTATGTTGTTTAAATCAATTGTTCTGAGAAGAAAACTTTTCTTTCTCAAACCTAAGTAATTTAATAATATATTGTGTTACTTTTGAAATAAATTATACTTTCTTATTTTTTATTTCTAAAATATTTTTCTGTAATCTTTTTTTGTTTTTAAGTAATGGCATTCAGCTCTGTCAATTTCACATAATTGTTATATTAGGTTTTACTTTCTCATTAAATATATACAGTCGGCGCGCATTATAATGACTACACATATAAAGATAGTCTCATTATAGTGACCTGTGGGAAAAGCCCTAACTTTTTCCTCATGTATTCTATGCCAATTTGCTTTTGGTATAACAACCTTTCTCTATCATCTAAAGTAAACAAAAAACACCACCTGGCTAAAATATGACGTACAATTTTAATTTATAGTTTCTAGTTTTACTAATTTTTTTCATCAGAACTTTTATTTACCGGTTTGAACATTTTTGTTCATTAAGTTAACAAGGCCCAGAGCCTATTGCTGGTTATCACTTTTGTATATGAGTTTTCCATCATAAAAATTCCAGCATCGAGTGTTTACAATATGAAACAAATCTATAATCACTTAAAATGCTTTAATCCCTTAAGTTATATTTAAATGCAAATAAAATGCTATTTTTTGCTTTTTCATTATTAACACCTTAAAGACTCCCATTAGAGTTGATATCAGTATCATATCAAATGCAAAATATGATTATAATTTTTAAAGAAATCATTTTTCCCCTCAAAAATATCTTATTTACAATCTCTAACATTTTTATAAAACTTGGTTCATGATGGTTATGTAAATTTGGGATACAGTGGAATTTTGTACAAAAATATGTGTTCCTTACAGTCTTAACTTATTAGCATTTTTTTTTCTAGTTAACAATTCCTTTGTTTTTTCTTCTTGTATGTTTGTAGTTTCATTTACAGTATTATCTTTGTTACATTGCACATTTCAATCTCATTTCATACTTTCAGGCAAACTTTAATATAGTTTGTTGTGACTGAAATGTGCTAAATAAATACATTGGCACTACAGGGTCTGCAGACTGAAGAAATAAACTGCATGGCAGTATAAGTGCCTGACATTCAATCCAATTGTTGTTGATATTTGTTTGAAATAAAAAGTTACATACACCCTTCATATGTTTTATTGATAAAAATATTTAGAATGTCTTATATATCTTTCAGTTGGCTCGTGCAATCAAGCAGCTTTCTGCAAATCATAGATTGATATTATCTGGTACACCAATCCAAAATAATGTTCTAGAATTATGGTCACTCTTTGATTTCCTAATGCCTGGATTTTTAGGAACGGAAAAGCAATTCACAGCCAGATACAGCAAACCTATTCTGCAAAGCCGTGATGCAAAATCCTCTTCAAAAGAGCAAGAAATAGGTAACTATCTAAACAGCTGATAGGCAAGATTCACAGCTGGCCTTAGAGGTCTGTAGTGTAAAAGCTATCAAAGTTTTACTTTCTTCAGGAAACATTCCTTGTGTCAGTACAGTATTTATCTAAAAAATATGTTTACCTCCTGAAAAGTAGCACTTGTTTTCAAGTAGCTAACTATAAGCTACATCGTTCAGTCCCTCCCTTACTCCACCTCCATTGATTCACTCATCTCTTTTCGCAGACAACTGAGTAATTTATTTGCTTGAATTGCATCCTTAACTTGATTACAAAGGCATGATTTTATAAGAAACTGGCTGTGTCCTCTGGCTTTACACATGGTCTACATTGAGAATAAAAGTTATGTCTAGTAATGCGTGTGTCTAAAAGTCCCGATTAGTCGACATTTTGCTGGCACGCAGTACGAAAAATGAATCAATCGCCAAAAAAGTTTTAAATCTCACGTTGCAGGAAAAGCAAACGCAAGAATTTTATTTATTCATACTCAAGAAAAAAATGGCAACACCTTTTTCTTATAAATGATTTCCATCACGCTATTTAATTTCTTTCATGCTTGTGCAGACAACGTTAAAGATCCAATTAAAAATTGATTTTACTAATTTAAAAAGGCCTGTATCTTTTTTCTGGGTGAAGTTAGCCCTTAGAAATTTTCAAAATTCTCGGATCGAAATCTCCTTAAAAGGTATTTTTTGCGAGCTTTCCAATGAGAGCATAATAAAGAAGATGCAATAATTATTTCGAGTGGAAAGAGACATTTTAAGCTATTTTTGAGTCCTTAAATTGAAAATTTAACGAATTGGTACTCTTTTGTTGTTCCCCCCCCCCCCTCCACGACTCTTCCCGGGTGCCCAAGTATCTCCCTGAAAAATTTGGTCCAGATTCGACGTAAACTGGATTTGTATAGGGAACATACACACATATTTGTTTTATTTATATGGATTAATATTATGATTTTAAAGAAATCCTAGTAACTTTGAGACGAATCTTTTATACATTGTCTTCAAAGAATTCATTAAGGTAGGAACAGCTGTAAAATGTTTTAATTAGGTGGAATTAGTGATTGTAATTCTGCTGTATTTTTCTGGACAAACCAATTTTTTTCAAAAATGCATACTTGTTTCTTTACCATTTCATTCTTCATAATCTTTCATTTAACACAAACATTGTATAAACTATTAAAATATAAAAGAGTTTTATTGACTACAAGTGCGCAACAAAAGAGCAAATGTAATATTAAAATTCAAATTATAAGGGAGTGATAGAGCAAAATCTGTAGCATTATTATGAAGAAGAGTAAATAGTACTACACAAGTTTTTACTTTATTGAACAAGAATGATACATCTAACCAACACTTTTATTCAGTGATACTGTATTAATCTATTTTGGCACCAAATGACTGATTTTAGTATCACTTCAATGCAAAAATACACATTTAGACATCTAAGAGAAATTAAAAATGCCTTGATTGAAAAATATTTATTATTTGCTTCTAATTCCAAAAATACTAATATGTCACCTTTAAAAATATCAGTTTTCCAAGCTTGAAAAATTGATTGAAATACCAGTATGCAGTATACTCATGTTGCAATCATCAGATATAATCATTCAGTTTAATACAAAATAAAAAGAAAATTTGAAAAATTTCAGGTGTTTTAGCTATGGAATCACTTCATCGTCAAGTACTGCCATTTCTATTAAGAAGAATGAAAGAAGATGTTCTAAAAGATCTTCCACCTAAAATCATTCAAGATTACTACTGTGAATTGAGTCCTCTGCAGGTAGTCATGATTTTTATTTACTCTTTTAAAATATATATAAACAAATTTTATTATCCTTAAGTAATATTCAATGAGACGAGGAAATTACGGTGTGATCTGCCTGCTTAATAGGGACAGTATTGTACTAAGGCATGCTGTTAAATAACTTGTTCCTTTATGTCCTTAGAATAGTTGCAAAAAAGGATTTTTTACTGGAATACAGCTGGCAGAAATGCCGTAGGAAAAAGGTTAATTATGTGCAGCAGATGACATAATAATAATTGCTTTGTTGAGTAAAAGTAATTTTTGATTTAGTGATATTTTCATAGAGTAAAACATTTTGCGCTCATTTCTTTTAATACTGTTGCCTTTTATGTGTATATTCATGAATGAAATCTTAAAACATTGTAAAACATTTTGAAATTTATAATGCATTGCAATTATACACTTATCATTCTGAAAATATACATAGATAAATCACCATTTTCTTAATCGTTTTCACAACCGTTTTCACAATCTAATCAAACCAACTAGAATATGTAATTTACAGCAACTGTACAATCTTTAAGAGCTCAAAAATGTCAGCAGGAAAATTACATTATTGCTTTCATGTGTGTATAAAATAGAAGGATTTATCTTCCGCATAAATGTTCAAAATAGTTGGCGAATTGTCAGCTTTTTTTTCTGTATTATGTTTGCCAGCAAAAAATTATAATATTTTATGAAAAATAGGTTCAATTGTATGAAGATTTTGCTAAAAGTAGAGCTAGGCAATCAGTTCAGGAGACCATTGTTGAAACTGAGACTTCTAATGCACAAGGAACATCTCATGTATTTCAGGTAAGAATTGTGAATTTTTATTTCACTACACGCTTTTCCTATACTCTGGTCGGCAAAACGATTGACAAGAAGAAAACAAGTGGGTTTCAGGAAAGTTCGTCCCTTCTAGAGATTTTCTCTGGAATAAAACAAAAAGAGCCAATGAGATTTTTCTAGCTTTTGCTGGAATTCTGGCGGTTATATATATGTTTTTCAAAGTTTTCCCCCGTTCACTTTTTCAGGCCTTGGAGTGATCCAATATTTCTTATAAATATGAAATAAACTGATTTTTCCTATATTTTTAGAACCCTTACCTTATTTTCTGCCTTTGATTTTCATCCACCGGAATTTCCATCACAAACATATGTCTTGGGAATGTGCCAACATAGACAGATGTGGCTCAACGAAAATTAAGTGCCTTGCCTGAAATTTCAATCTTTTTTTTTTTTTTTTTTGCATCCTGAAAATATTTCAATTATTTTGAAAGTTTTTTGGTATTTTGTTTCATGTTGCCATAACTTGGCTTATTTTATTGATTATTTTAGTCATTTATTTATTAACGTTATTTTAGTTGCTTGTTTATAGGCTGTGAAATTACCCAAAGAAACGTAATTTTAAGGCTAAAGAAAAACAGCTTGTAGCTTTTATTTGGTGGTTCATAAACATATGTCTGAACATATCTGAAGCAGTGCAACTCTTATATAGAAGCAAAATGCGCCCTCTGACGGCGATTTGCAACACTCCCCACCTAAACTCTACTCAGTTTACAAACTTATCATATAGGATTGACCTTTTTCTTTTCATTAACAAAAACATAACATTTATAAATTGACCAGCTTGTCAAATATGAAACACAATTGAAAACATATTACAGTTCAAAATGCATTATAACAAATAATTAAAGCATATAAATAAACTTAGCAAATTAACGTAAATTTTTTGTCCATCTGCTCAAGTTAGCTCTAAATTATAAACTAATTGAACAGATCTTCTGATAATTCCTGTTTTTGTTTTGATCGAACAATCGGCCAACTACAGAAACTCAAAATGTGTTAGATCCTTGTTTCATGATGAACAAAGACTCTTATTTCCAAATAATGCAATTAAATTTTGAAGATTTCCAGAACCAATAGGTAAAAAATATTTTTTTCATATGCATATCATTGAGCCAGAAAATATTGTTCAGAAATTTTCAATCTTTAATTGTTTCATAAACAGAAGTAGAGTTCCATGTTCTTCATAAAGTTCATACATTGAAACAAGGATCTATTATATGTGCGCTGGAGTATTTGTCATGTGCTTTAAACAACAATAAGCATGTCGTTACTGTGTGAAATTGCCCCTTTTTAAAAAAAACTTTTGATTTACTATTGAATAACTTAACCTAAAGTGCATTGAATAATTCTTAGTTTTCGTATTTTGTGTTACATTTACCAGACTTATATTTTTATGATAATATGAATAGGCTTTACAATATCTACGAAAAGTGTGCAATCATCCTAAACTGGTTCTATCATCAAATCACCCTCAGTTTGAAGCAATATCCAAACAGTTAAAAGAACAGAATTCTAGTCTTCAAGATGTTAATCATGCCGCTAAGTTATGTGCTCTAAGGTTAGTTTTTGATTATTTTTTTAATGATCTCACATTTATTTGATTTAAGTAGATTTTTATTGTTAACTTTTTATTTATTTAAAGGCAATTACTTCAAGATTGTGGAATTGGAACATCTGTGACAGCTCCAGACCAAGATGAATCAACTCCGGTTGTAAATCAACATCGTGCCCTTGTATTTTGTCAACTTAAAAGCATGCTTGATATACTGGAAAAAGATTTACTCAAGTAAGTGCTTCCTTTTATGCAAAAAATGGTGGTGCAGTTGAATAGGGTTTAGCGAAACTTCCTATGGTAGTTAGTATAAATTGTGTTACGCAGTCATCTAACCATGATTATGGGATATTTTGTCGCCTAATATGCTTAGCTGTTGCATTGTGATTTGAGAACAATTTACAGTTAAACTATTTACTGTTTTTTTTTACGTACAGATTGCATTAAAAGTAAGTATTTTGAGAAAATAGGATAGGATGAATGCCTGGTGTATGGTCTTTGAAATGAGAATATTACTTTACAAAAACTAATATTGAATGAAAAATTATTCAAAAAAGAACTGTTCCAAGGCTCATATCAAAATGAATCTTGTGAGTCAACACCCCCCCCCCCTCCAGAAAAAACTGTTTTGAATTGAATCACTTCCTGTTAAAATTCCCCCTAGTCAAATTTTTATCAAGATGTGTTTCATATGGCTTTATATTGTTTGCAGATAGACACATACATTCGAGTTAAAATGGCTTTTCTAACTGTATTCATAGCAACACTATACCAGCAAATTCTATACTTTTTGTTCTTTAATATAAAAAAACTCTTGAATGGGATGTTTTTTTTTTTCTCTCTAGCAAAATTTGTAATTTGTATCTTATTCCCTTTCAACAAAAGTGACTGAGTTTAGGTATTGAAAGTTTAGCTAGAACTCATAAATTAATTTATGTGAAGAAAAAATTCAAAGTATTAATGTAAATTCATTTAGTCTACCAGAAAGTTATATTCCTTTATGAAGAGAGAGAAAGAGAGATAGTTTTAATGCAGTCGACTCTCGTTATCTCGAAGTAGAAACCAAGAAACATATTTGACACATCCAAAGTTCGAGATATCGAAAATTTAAAATTATTTCTTTTATAAGACACATGTAGTGGTCGAGTCTTTTCTCAGGCCTGGAGTTGACCGGGGGCATGTTAATCAAATTTCAACCCGAATAAGGTTAAAATTGCTTCCTCACTAAAGCTGCAAATAATAAAAAAGGTAGCAAACATTCTCTGACATTCAAAGGTCAAGTGTGTGGTTGCTCTTCTAAAAGTTGAATAAACAAAAATTATAATGAATATCTTCTTAATTTAAAAAATTTTTTCAATTACAATTCATGTAACTGAATATGCAATAAAGGAATAAATATATACTTTTCAGCTATAACTGAAGATGAGTATGAATTATACACTAACATGGAAATTTAAAGAAAGAGTAGTTAAATGTGTACTAGTGAATTTTGAAACATCAGTGTAGTTTAATTTGTTTCATTGTGCATTGTAACATTTTTATTTTTTATCTTGCTTGTTACTTTCATTATGCATAATATTTTTAAAAACGGTTGGACCTCCATATATCGAAGTAGCACTTGCAGCAAAAAATTCAATATGTAATTTTTTTTTTTAATCTTTAGAAGCGAGCTTAATTTTATAGTAATTATTCTTATGACATTAAACTTAGAGCTTATTTTTAATATGAAAGTTAATAACTAGAAAAAGACTAAGAAAACTTTGCTTATTACTTTTAGATAAACAGTAATCTAGATATTGGTTACAGTGATCATAGTTGCATTCTTTGAAAAGGAATAGAAAGAAAGAAAAATGAGAAAATCTTGTTGAAAAGCCAGTTTTGTAACAAGCTCACCTAAGAAATGTTTGTATTTTTTTAATACCCTAAAAATTTTATCAGGAGCATTTTTGTATGAACTGAAGTCAAGGAACTAATGAGTCTAATGCTTCCAGCACTCATTTTTTTTATGGCTTAAAAACTTTTAGTTTTTCATTCAAGCGTAGCGTATTTTCAAATGAAGAACAACGATAAAGGAAAAAAAAAAAGAGAAATACTTAGAAAATTAATTGTGCAGGAAGGGTCGCAACATAAAATGGAAAACAACTTGATTGCTTCGTTCTAAAATTCATGTTTCCCCATTGTTTGTGCACCCTTTAACGCCTCAACTGACTTGTGAGGTTCTTAGTGGCAATCACTGAAATTCCTTTTACATTTGATTTTAATTTTTGTGAAGCAAACCTTCGAAAGTCGAATAAAATGACCCACTATGTCAAAAAAATAATTTCGATACATGGAGATTTTTTCAATGTACAGAAAGTTTTTCTACATAATGAACATGGAGATTTTCTAACTGTACAAAAAATAGAAAGTTCCGATATGTGGAAGTTCGATGTATGGAGGTTTGATATATGGAGGTTCGACTGTATATTACATATGTATGCTTCTAAATGTGATTCTGTGCTCATAAACAGAAAAATTATTAGAACCATATTTATAAGGGTTTATCATTGAAAGCAAAATGATGATGCAGAACACAACATTGAACTGCAAATTCACGTTTACTTTAGATCTTTGATGCCGAGTGTTAGCTACTTGAGATTAGATGGTAGCATCCCACCTGGTGTGCGCCATTCAGTTGTACACAGATTCAACAATGATCCTTCGATTGATGTTTTGCTTCTTACAACTCAAGTTGGCGGTCTTGGTTTAAATCTTACTGGGGCAGATACTGTCATTTTTGTTGAGCATGACTGGAATCCTATGAAAGATTTACAAGTGAGTTTTATGAATTTTTTTCATTTTCATTATAAAATGTCAGTTAGATTATTTTTTATCAATGTAGACTATTTTTTCTTTTTTTTTTCAAAACTATTTTTGTTACATTGTGGTCCAACCTTTAAAATGTGTGTACATTTTTTATAGGCTATGGATAGAGCACATAGAATCGGCCAGAAAAAAGTTGTTAATGTATACAGATTGATCACTAGAGGAACTTTAGAAGAAAAGATTATGGGGTAAGCTTTCATTTTGATAATAATTTTGGATTTCAGGATTTATCGCATTCCCAGAAAACTTTTCCCTTTACCTGGTTATACAGGGTCCAGCATCTTGAATAGTAGGATAGAAATGGGACAGAACGGCAAATTAAGTGTTAATTTTATTGAAATGCATTCTTTCCTTGAGTACATGTCCTTATGTAGTAACTGAACAGAAGGAAAGGATGCGCATATAGCTGTGGAGGCCATCCCATTGAACACACTGGTCGGAGGGTGGAAGCTTTCATTTGAAGTATGGAGAAAAGTGCTGACCATGATCGCGACCATCTGTATGGTGTCGGATTCAAAACCAAGTAATAGCATTGAAAATGATATACACATTTCTTTGTTTTTAATATTTTTTTCAGCAAAATTTTCAATTTGTTTCAAAGTTCTGCCTTTTTTATATCCTACTGTTCATTACGCCAGACCCTGTCATTTTAACAGAGACATGCAGCTCTAATTTAATAGATGTATCAATTGTTGCATAGAATACCTTTCAAAGACTCCAAATATGTATCAAAATACATTTTTAATTTTCTTCTATATGCACTCTGCCAAAAGTTTAAATGTATTTGAATGAATATTCGGCGAACTGAATGTTTGGTAAAAGTCTCTAAATGAACTGTTCATTATAATTTGGCAAAGGACTGCTAAATGTAGGGGAAAATTTTCTGACTTTGTGAAAAATCTCTCAAATTTGCCTCCCCCCCCCCCCCCCCAAAAAAAAAGCAAAATCTAAAAATGATTGGAAAATAAGAAGGAAATTGTAAATTATGGTTCTAGGTAAAATTGTAAGTATTGATCTTCTTGAACAAAACAATAAAAAAGTCAAATTTGACTGACAAGTTCATAGTTTTTTTTATTGATTGAAACAATGTATTTTCAAATAAATATGAAATAAATTGCTTAACAAGATTTGTTTTCCTTTTTCTGTAGCTTACAAAAATTCAAACTCTCTGTAGCCAATTCTGTGATCAATCAAGAAAACACAAGTCTTCAGAACATGGGAACTGATCAACTATTAGATTTGTTTACTTTGGACAACAAGGGTGAAAAAATTACAGCTAGCTCAAATTCAGCGCAATCAGATGATGTCAAAATGAAAGGAATAAAGTCGGTTCTTGATAACTTACCTGAACTTTGGGATACGTCGCAGTATGAGACTGAATATGATCTTACTAACTTTTTGAATTCTCTGAAATAATTGTCAGAAATTTGCTCAATTTTAATATGAACTTGTCCAAAAAAATAAAAAAAAAAGATAATAATAATAATAACATTTATTGACTTTATTCAACTTAAAAGAATAAAGTAATTTGTAATTTTCTGTCCTTCCCTATAAAAGTATGAAGTAATTGGAAGATTGCCCTTTTGAACGTATCATTTTTATGAAATAGTCACTAACTTAAAAAAAATATTGGAGTTGAAATTTGACTAATTTAAATTTTAAATCTACATGTTCTAATTTATTACTTTTAATTCTATTTCTTATCTTTGAATTTGCATTAAAGTGACAAATTTAGAAAAGTTATTAAAATTGGAACAGTGAGAAGTGAAGGAATGTTAGTGGACTTTTATGAAATGTTCAAACCTTTGGCAATAAGCCATGCTGTAGGGCAGCACTTACCAGGGCAACTATATTACCATCTTTTATTCAAGAGAAGTCATAGTTTCACCTACCATTTGTGCCAGTTTTTTCTAAACTTTTAACTTGGACACTTACACCCCCTTTCTTCTTGTCATTGTCTAAATTTACTTTATGATGTTAAAGTTCTTTCTTTAAAGTTATTCATTCGATGCTTGTATGTTGCTGATTGACTTTTAAGTTGATAACTATAATTTCATATTTTACCTGAGCAGCTTTTACCAATCAATGTTTTACCATATAAAGTAATGCACTGAAAATTTCGAAAATAATCATTTATTCATTGTCTACTTATTGCAGATGTTTAACTTTAGTAGAGAATAAGTTGAAGTAATACTTTCTAATTAAATATTAAGTGTTGAGGCCAATTTTTGATTGTCCAAGAATGGTTTACAAGACTGTAATATTTTTTAGGTAATCAAAAATCAGCATCTTAAATGGAAATACTAATAAAGTATCAATGAGCTATTTGTCTGCTCAAGTAATTATGTTATAACCAAAAGCATCTGTTAAAACAACCTGCCCCTAATCGCTTATTGTCGCTAAACCTTGTGTTCAACTGTTTGGGTGAATTGGTTATTATATTTCTATATTGTCATAGTATTGATAAACTTAGTTTAAAATTTTCATGAAAATAATTACTTTTACCCTAGATTATCTTTCATTTTAAAGGTACTCTCATTTAAAAAAAATAAGAGTTTTTAGCATTTTTATTGTAATATATTTTAATCAAAAATCTTCTTCATTTAACAATTTTTTCAGCTTGTGTTGTTAGCACTTAACACGTGTTTTAAAACGCATTTAAAAGTGAATTACACTTGGTATTACATTGTTGCTGTTATATTACATCTACTAAAAACAAAAAAAAAAAAGTTTTTAATGTACAAATCATTATAAGAAATGCTGCGTTAAATTCGGGACAAGTTCTTTTCGCAATCTTGCCACTAAGTATAAGAATTAGAGATTTTCATTTTCTTGAGAATGTAATTCTCCATTATTCCGCCTGATTGCTCATTAATTTATCAGCATGTGTATATAAATGCTCATTTATCATTCACATTTTTTATTGTGGCTTGTGCTTTAAAAGACTTGTTTTAACAAGGATAATCTTGTATTGTTCAGTAAAGCTGCAGATCTGTTAAATGAAATTTTTCAGATGCATTCTTCTTTTTAAAAGATGTGCAAAGTTTTCAAAACTTTTGTTTCATATGTGATTTTTTGCTACTTAAATGTTTGTAGTATTTCGTTTCATGTAGTAGCTTCAATTGTGATTTGCGAACTAAGTTTGTATGTTCCCAGTGACGAGTGTTACTAAAGTGATGTCACCAAAGTATTTTCTTAATAAATTTTTTAAACTTCTGTTTTTTCTTGTTTAATAGTAAAAGCTTGTGTCATTACTATTATCTTTGGGAGTAAAGCTCTGTTCATTTTTCTTTGGATTTAAATTCCCCTATGGGTACCTATTTATAAATTGGTTCCCCTAATTTCTGTATCACCTAAAAACAATTTAGGCTTTTGTTGTAAAAAAGTTTTATTATTCTTTTTATAATTGATTCTCGTTTAAGATTTCAGTTCTCAATAAATTTGTAACGAGTGAAGAAATGCAAAATTTGTTTTTAGACAAAGTTAAATGTGGCTAAGAAACTACACATTGCCTTGATGTGAAATTGCCAAAATATTAATGAGAACATTTCTCAAAAATTTCATATATAAGAATGCAGAGTCTACATGTTTGTTACCTTAAAACTCCAGAAGTAGAGGATGGATTTACTTGAAATTTTTACTCAAGGGCCTAGAGAAGAGTGCTCCTTTTAACTCATTTTGCCAGATTTAATTTAAAACAATTACAATGAACATATGACTCATGTATTTTAGTCAATTGTTATGTGAGAACTGAAGTAAATATTTAACCTGTTTCAAAAGAACAATAAGAAATTCACGGATGTAGCTTTTTATGTGAAAACATGCAGCTTCTGTATAATGGTAACCACAAGATGCGAAAAGTAGTCAATAGGTTGACTTGAAATTTTTCCCATAGTTCAGCGATAAGTGAAGTATATATACAATTAGTTTTTAAAGGACAAGAGGAAATTTAGCCCTTTTTCTCATAAGCTAAATGCAATTTAATAACTAAGCTTAATGTTACAGGACTGTGTTTAAAGAATGCAAATTTGAAAACACTTTTTCAAATGCCACCAAGTCCTTTACTACAGAAACTATGGGGGTTAAGGATTGTTACCTTTTTTGTAGCTAGGAATTTTAATTTCTTCTTCGGAGAGGTTTTTTATTCATTTATTATTTGTTCTACTTATAATTTACATTTAGATTTATTTTTCCCTCTTGTTTTAGATGGGGGGAGAGGGTTTTTTTTTTTGTGTCTTTATTTAAATTATAATACATGTTTTAATTAGCTGTTTTTTCTGAAGGGGGGAGGCAGGATTATTGCAAAAATTTATTTTTAATGTGCACTGTAACCAAATGCCTTTTTTTTTTTTTGTCTAGAAAGTGCATTTTTTTAGTATCCTATAATTATAATGAGTAATTAACTTTTATTTATTTTGGTCATATTGTAAAACTTATTTTAATCAATTCTTTCTCGGGGTGCAGGGAGATTTTTTTTCTTGTTACTAACGGATTGGGTGAGCGAGATTTTTATACTGTTCTAAATACAGTGTCTATATTTCAAACCAACTCCTTTTTATCTTTTTTAGTTTGAAGATTTTGTTCTAATCGGAAGACTTATTTTGATCAAATCCTTTTTTTCTTCAAGATAAATGGGATTTTAGTTTTGTTCTGACGCAATGCCTATTTTAATTGATTTTTTACATGGTACATTTTCCTTTTATGGTAATGCATTGCAGATTGAGGTAAGATTTTCCTTAATTTGAAGGAATTGTTTGATATTCTTAGCATGGACAGAATCATGTGGGTACAGCTAGCTATAATCGAAATAACTGAAAATTGAATTTTTGCTTCTTTAAAACTATTAACGTAAAATCCCGAAAGTAACCCCCCCCCCCCCCCATCGATTCTAACCCCCTCCCCTTTTTTGGAAAAAAGTGAAATGTCTCTTATCCTGAATATACTGCATGAAAAATCTCGATTATAACCCCCCACCTGAAATTTATCAGTATAGTTTTGAAAATAGGGGGGGGGGGTTATTTTCAGGATTTTACAGTAAATAAATACTAGCAAAAATACCCGCCATTGCCTGGGTCAGTAATAATATTGAGAAACAATTTATACTCACCTTTGTTTTCTTTTTTTGAACTGAAAGAACTCATAACACACCGCTTTGATGATTTAAAATGTCGCCAAATTTGCGGTAACTGTTTTGGGATAACTATTATAATTGTGCTCCAATCCCTACTTTACGAAAATATATTTAAGTATTATTTTGTCAATAATTTTTGTCTGAGAAAAATTGTCATCAAATGCTGAGATACTATTGCTGACCATAAAATGATGCTAGAAGTTTGTCCTAAATGATTTCGAAATTAATAAGGAACATTTGACAATTATTTGTGCAAAAACGCAAATGAATTGTAATTTTAGTCCCGTTTAAGGGTTTGATAAATTTAGCATGCAGATTACTTTGTTTTGACATACGTTTTAAAAGTTTTTTAATGGTTACGTACGGAATCGGCCAAGAAAAGAAAAAAAAATTTTCAACTATGGTGAGTATTATCTCGATGATTAAGATTTTCCCGCAGTTGACAAATATCATACAATCATTTTATTTTGGTTACATTGTGTAAGAAGTGAAGTGTTATTACATAGTCTTTGTCATCAAAACTGGCGTCAGTTGAAAAAATTGTCAAGAATCTCAGTTATTAAAATCTTCTTGTAACATTTGGCAAGATCCCTGTTCGATTGACTACTAAGTAAGTGCCCAATCAATGCAAACAACTTAAAAAAAAAAAAACTTTTAAGTTCTATTTAAAGCTCCGTTAAATTGGAAAACAATGAACCTAATCCATTTATTAGTTGCTAATATCTTCAAGCGATTATGTAAACCTATGCTCTAAAACAGCGGTTCCCAACCTTTTTCTCTTTGCGAACCCCTTTTGTATTGCTTGACTATTCTTTCTTTTTTTTTACTTGCAAATGTATATTCTTCATGAAACCTTTTGATGGCGCCTTTTCAAGGCTGTCGCTGCCCCCGCCACAGCTAATTCAACGATTCTGCATGCCCCCACTTGAACATTTAGTTAGAGGGATATTTCTTTTGTCGTGTTTTGAAAGGAAAAAGAAAATTGTATTTTATCAAGGTTATTTAAACCACTAAAATATTTTTAGAGACTTTTTTTTGAGCCAGATAGAGATGGAAAAATCTGACTTGTTTTCAAATTTTAAAAGAGCAATAACTATGTATGTAAATTGAATATTTCTTTATTTTTTACGAAAATATTTAAAAGTCAGCCATTACAATATAAATTTGGCGAACCCCTTTCAGGCACCTCGCGAACCCCTGGTTGGGAACCGCTGCTCTAAAACACATATTTACAAAATTTGCAAAAATAATAGATGCAGTGAACAATCTACTAATAAAGGAATACAAATTATTCTTCAAAATAATATTTGCATATTGCTTAAAGATAAATATTCTACTTACAACTAAGACCACAAAATGTTTTATAACACAAATCGTGGTAAAAGTCTGGATATTCCCCATCAAGCTGGAAAAAAATTACTTCTTGATTTGACTTGAGAAAAGCCTTGAACGTTAAATATTGAAAAGAAGAAATGATACACGCAATTCTAGCTATTGACAGGGAGTTGAGATGATACACTAAATACAGAATTAGTTTAGTGAAAGCTTTCAGGATTTATACGAAAAATGTAGCTTAAAATAGATTGAAAAAATCGCTACCAATCGAACTTTTTTGAATAGCCTGTGTTATTCTGACGTATAACCTACATAATGGTAAAAGTTTCACTAAAATCCATTCGGTAGTTTTTGCGTGAAAGAGAAAAATAATACACATCCATCCAAACAAACTTTCATTTATAATAGTAGTAAGATTACCTGAAAGTAAATAAGAATGAAACTGTTCCCAAAAATACATTCTGACATGCCCCCAAACCTGTATATCCACCTCTGATAGAAGTTTAAATTTAAAATGTATTACAAAAATTTAGAATGGACATAAGTCCCAATAATTCAATACAACTTGCACCCTTTCTAAAACCATTGAGTAAAATTTTTAATAGGCATACAAAGTAGTGTGGATATTATATAATTTATCTCCATAAGAAATGACAATTCAGATTCAATAATAACTTTATTATCTATATAAATAGGTCTAAAATTTGAAATTTACAAAATGAAATTTATAATTATCAGGATTTATTAACCTTTATTAATCACATTAATTTCCAGCAAAAGAAAAAAAAAGAGCTGGCTTATAGTTTATTCTTATGGATCTGCAAAAATGCACCGTTTGAAACAAACAGCATCAAAGAACAAAAGACAATGCATATCTTAGTCTAAGAACTAGCAACGTTTTCGAGTGACAATTTTAAGACGTCTGGCTCTTTAATATATCTTTCCCTATGCTCTTCCAAGCAGTATGCAGGTGTCTGGCGGCTGAGAGTGGTTGCGTTTTTTTTACTGTGCTTGGTAATGCTGCTATTTTTGCTGGTAAAATAGTGAGTTTTTAACCATTTTGGGACAATTAAAAACTTAAACCTGTCGTAAGTATGTCCATGTAATAAATCAATGGAAAGCTCTATTTCTTGCCTTCATAATGGTTTTTGAATTTTTATTCTACTACAATTAGAAAAGAAGTTGCATGTAAAAACTTTTTTTTTTTTTTTTTTACAGCTTTGTATTTAGTACAATTTTTGAAGTAAAAATCTAAAACTTAGCAGTGTTACTTATCTTGTCATATGCTTCCTTCACACCAATTTTTGTTAAAATCGGAAATGGTGTGGTCAAAACTTTTTTTTCACGATTGATTTGACGTGGAATTGCTCAGAAATGACTTAAAAATAGGTTTTTTTACAGGACAAGTGTGATGCGCAGTAAAAAAACCAACCACTCTCGGTTGCCATACACCTACTTGGCATGCTGTTTAGAAGAGCACAGGGAAAGACGTATTAAGAGTCAGAGGTCTTAAAATAGTGGGGTTTTTTTCGACTCTTGGATTACAATGTAAAATGTTTATTCATAATTTTTTTTTCCGCCATGAAACAAAGTTTTTAAATATGAGAAACCACATCTTAAGTTTTGAGCTTAACTAGCAAAAAAACTGATACTCAAAAAAGCAATGTTTATAAGTAATGCAGATAGTGAAATTATAAGACCACAAATGCTAATTTATATAACAGGGAAAACATTACAAATAAGTCAAAGAACTCATATGTTTTGCTACTGAATTCACACAGCTATCCAGTCGGTTGCCTTTCGACTGGATAGCTTTGAAATTCATTCTCTTTGCTTTGGCAGTACATCATGTCAAAAATTACAGGGCAAGGGATTTTAATAGCATAAACTGGCAAGTATATTCTTTGGCTAACATTTATGTGTGATCGGCCTATATGGAAAATGATTACCAGGGGCGGGGCTAATGTTATATTGGTATAACCTAACATGTATCAATATAACTTTTTTCCATGTTATGCAGATTTGTAATTTCTCAGGGGTTTTTCCCCCCAAAAATATTTTCCAGACATTAGGAAGTACTATTACTAAGACTGTTTTGTTCAAAATTAAGATCAAGGTTATTAAAAACTAAGATTCTTCACCAGCACTTTAGCAGATCATCACTAAATTTTAAAGGGACTTTTAATGGTTTCCACACGGCAAGAAAGAATTTAGTTTTATCAACATATTTTTCTCTCAAAAATAACTTATTTACAAGTGAAATGAAAACAATAACATTTTAGATTACACACGAAACCTTTCAAGCATACTTTAATGCTTACAAGAAATAACAAATATTTTAAACTATTTTATATAAAAATACCAGCATTTTTGCAATAAAAATACAAAATTGAAAACTGTTGGTCCATGCCATACATTTAAGCTAGTTTTAGGTAATAATTTATCTCTCACACATATCACGTATAACATACAGAAAGTAACACTACAAATCAATTCTCTCCGCAAAACTATTTTATTCCAATGACTATGATTGATTGAAGTTTAAACACTTTTTTATTACATTAACAAGTTTGAATAAATAACTTCAAAACTGTCCTAAACTTTGATGCTAACATGAGTTAAAATATGTAAAATCTTACAACATGAATTTGATTTTTTAAATTTTTAAAACAATGGACGAAATTATAACTTACAAACATTAAATTAGCTGTCCATACATCAATAAAATGATAGATATGTGAATAAATATAAAATATTTGAAGAGCACATTAAAATGACTCATTTTGCCCAGGCTTTAGTTTCAATTTTAGATTTGTTTGCTAATGGGATGTGAATAGACAATTACACAGAACCCTCAACTATAATGAAAACATCCTTACAATTAAATGTGAGCTCTGGGGATGTCTTTTTAAGTGTCCTACAAAGATATGAAATAGGCTTTTTTATACAACAGACCGGTAGTAACCAAAAGAAAAACATTTGTATGTTTGATATTCATTTCTAAGTATGGAAAAGATAGGTATAATTTTGTGGCATTTGCAAATAATTTTGCATAAACTAGCATTACAAACGATATAGCTGCATAAACTTAACGTAATCCCCTTTAACTGCAATCTTTTCACAAATTAGTACTTATATTATTTTTTTATCATTTCTTTTTCTGTATAAAAGGTTTGTCTTCTTATATGGTTTAAATAATGTGCTCTGCTGTTGTATACACAATGTTGAGGGTTGAAATTGAAATAATGATGTTTATGATGGAACTAACTAGCACGTGGTGCTGAGCTCCACATAGAAATGCTGATGGAATGAATCTACTGTTTGAAGGATGAGCACAAAACATTGTAGCTTACATTTCAGCAAAATAGTACCCTAATGCCATGTACATATTTCAAGGGCAAAAGAAAGAAAAATTTTATTTTGGTGAGGATAACTTGAAAGCCTTTTACTATTGTTTAAACAGTAAAGTTGTTTTGTTTGGCACCAAGACTATACTTCTTTAGTCATAGCTTAATGTTAATTATTTCTGATTTTTTTTTTAACTACTCAAGATGGCATGCAAGTCTTCGGGTAAAATATACAATTTTGTTAAGCTTTTTTTAATGCATATAATTAACAGAAAAAGTAATGACTGTTAACATGGTGATTTAGTGTTTAATACAGCACATTACAATTGAGTATAGCGTTAATTCCAATTAATGTCATTCAAAAAAAAAAAATATTTTTTGAAATTTTTGTGAGAAACAAAGTAAATGTAAAAGTGATTAATTTGAAATGAAACTACACTTCCAGAAAATGTATATAACAGATTTCTGTAACAGCTTTCTTTCCATAAATATATGTTTTAAAAGGCAAACAGTAATGCTTAAGCTCTAAACTTGATGAATAAGTTAATGTCATTATTATAATTATGTTAAATAAAAATTATCACCATAGGTAGCAGAAATACACATCTTTGGCATGCACTGTAATAAATATTCAGTGCTATTTATTTCTTGCGAATTTGATAAAAGTGATTTCACTCAACAGTGAGTAGCAGCACTGGACTGTTTGCAGCTATGCATTTATTATTTTACATCATTCTTGAATTTTTCATGAATTGTTCTAAGGTAAGTATATATTTTGCACTGAAAGATGTCAATGTAAAAAATAGCACATTAATTAGCTTTGTTTTACTTTTGAAGAGATGGAATATGTTTTCATCAATCTTTCCAGCCGATAAAAATTCTGAAAATAAAAAAGTAATGTTAAACCGGTCATTTGAAAGGGTAGAAAGGTTTTACAAAAAAAAAAAAAAAAACACATTTTTATTCTTTTAATTAATTTATTTATTTAACAATAAAAGGGTGGCAATGGTTGAAGAGTGTTGCTCTTAATTATTACACGATAAGTACATACCTTCAGCTTCGCTTTTAATCGGGTAATGGATAAATGAATAGAAGATTTTATTAGAACTATGATTTAAAAGCAAATACTCACAGTTATTAAAAGATATACAATTCCTAAGTAGCTTCCAATAACCATGGCCAGAAACAAGTCGAAAATAGCTGGCTTAACCCTAAATATAAAATGCATTTGTTATGAATTAATAAGATACGAAGATAAAATATTTAATAAAACAATGAATTTATATTGTTTAAAACAAACTTTAATTTTAAAATAGATAAAAAAAAATTTCCAAATAAGTTGGATAATTCCCTATGATTCTAACGATAGTAAAAAAACAAAATGTTTTGAAATTGAAAGCGTTTTTTTAATCAAGAGCTGAATTTCTCATTAAAATTTTATTTTCCAGTGTTAAAGTTGTATTTCAAATTTCTAAGCATGAAATATGCTTCTAGAGGCATTAAAAAGTTCTTAGGCTTTGTCCCATTGGATTTTCTTAGTTATAACAAATTATTATGGACTTTTACTCCTTTTCAACTTAGTCAAGAGTTGTAAGACTAGATAACTTTATATCAATACTTGAGAAGTACTGATACACAACAATAAAAGAACTTAAAATGGCTTAAATTATAACAAAACAACTAGAATATTTTTTACCTGTATGCATTCATCATTGTGGATACTGGCTCATAAAACATTAACTCTGGCTCTCTATAAAAAGTAAAAATGTTAAATAAGTACACAGTATAAGAAAAAATAAATAAATTCATACATGCTTATAAGAATTTTAAAATGTACTTTGAATTAGAAATAGTATTTAGTATATCTTCTCTTAAAATCTAATGTTTAAAAAAATATATCATCCAATTAATAAAAATACTTGACTAGTGTACCTGTACATACTTTGTTTCAATTTATTTATTTATTTATTTTCTCCACTAAGTTCTGAACTTTTCTCTTTGGAAATTAATGAATGTCTGTTTTGACTTTTAATTTACAATTAATTTTTACTACAAGACTGAAACATATTTTACCTTTTATCTGGCCTGAAGATGGAAAACTTGACATCTTTCAAATATCTCATCATTGCTTGTTCTAAAGAGGATATTAAAGGATGCTTTGCAGTGCCAGATACAAGCATTTGGGCACTGCGAGGTTGAGATGAAAGTTGATCTATCCACGCTTGAAGATATTCTTTCTGAATAGACTAAATGAAATATTTATGTAATATCATATTGTTAACATTTATTTCGAAACAGACAAAGATGAGCAATGATGTAAAAGACAATTAAAAACAAACAGCAACACAACCAGAATTTCTTGCCTTAGAATAACACAGGCTATCTTACTGTTATTTCTAGAATAACATGTCTTACTGTTGCTCTGAGGAAAGGATATGGTTGATTCTCAAAGCAGAAGAAACTTTAAAAAAAATTAGAATATTGCTATAAAAATCTTTGGGGGAAAAAAAAGATTTAATGGTGTTATCTGTACTTCATTTGTGGTAGCAGAGCTAAATATTAAAATTTTCACTTAGTTATTTTTATGAGTCATTTGTCACAAATGGTGTTTTTGCCCCCCCCCCCCTCCCATGCTAATGACAAATTTGAACTTAAATTTGAATACAATCAAACCAATCTTCAACTAACTTGTCTTGAAAACCTGTAAATCTCTAAATTTCCCTGCACCTGCAGCCAAAATTCAATAAATGTTTCATGTGTACCTCAAAAAAAAAAAAAAAAAAAAAAAAAAAAAAAAAAAAAAAAAAAAAATACAAAGACCTCTACATTTTGAAATTTTCATGTGTACCTCAAAAAAAAAAAAAAAAAAAAAAAAAAAAATACAAAGACCTCTACATTTTGAAATTCAGCAATGCTAACATTTTCAGATTCAAAACTCAATGATCTTTAAAGCAGCAAACAAAAAAACTTTCTTCAACTCAGAAACAGTAGCATTCCCTACAAGGGCTGAGGGGGTAGTGGAAAAAAGGGAAATATGCATTCTAGGAATAGGTTTTCTAGGAATCAGCTTGTTTTGAAGTTTTTTTTTTTTTTGAAAGCAAAAACCAGCAAAAACCAGGCCCACTAATATGTAAATACATTGATTTCTGAAACCCAGGGGGGAGCAATTGACCCCCCCCTCCCCGACCCTCCTAAATGACGAGCCTGAAATAACTTAACAATAGTAAAGAAAAACTTACCAAACCTTCTGAAAATATACCAGTATTTAAAGTTTCACCACTAATATTGTACATATGTCTTGCCAAAGCTTCAGCAATAATTTTAACATTCCTAGCTAATTTTTCAACATTCACATTTTTTCTAAAAAGGAAAAAAAAAAAAAAACTTGGTTACATTTAAAACTACAGAATTCATTAAACAAAATGAATAGAACATTTAACTTTAAGACAAACACTGCAAATAAGATTTTATAAATTCTTAAATACAATATACTATATACATCATGAGTTTCATGATAAAACTCAACTGCAGCCCCCCATAGGCTATATGTTCATATGATTTAGAAATGCAGTGATTATGAATCCTGGCCCATTTGCTATCACATAGTTATGCATGGGAACACTAACTCTAACAATCAAATTTAAAAACATAATAATAATAAAAATAAAGATTGTTTTTACTGGGATTGCCGCAAAATAAGGTAAAACATAGAATTTTTAATTATACAAGTACAACTTAAAATACAATTTAAGAAAATGTTTAAAATAAGGATTTTAAGAAAAGGGTATATCCTTAATTTAAAATTAAACAGTTAAGAATATAACCACCAAGAATTCCTTGATTAAAACCAGTTACCTTGTATCAAGGATTGTAGTTTTTCTTAAAGAACGAGGTGACTGTAAGTGAGATAAAGTAAAAGCAGGAAGGCGTCTAATACTGAATCTTTCATGCTCCCAAGATAAAAGTTCATCAGCTAAATTTATCCTTTTGTGAATAAGGGAAATATTGACATCCATCTCTGATTGAGCAGCAGCCCATTGCAATTCCTACAAAGATTATAATAAAATGAGAAAGGTAGGAATATCTTTCATAAAATAACAGGAATTTCTCACCATATTTTATAACTGTCAATTTTTACACTTGTTTTACTCCAAATGTGCCTTAATATCACTCCCAATGTCTAGGGTTAGCCCAAGGGGAGGTCATTGTTTCCAAACCTCGAAACAATTCCTTATTCAGCCATTTTGTCTCACAATTTGGCAAATGTGCGGAGTTCTGTGCTATTGCAATTTTATTTCAATGATGCCTAATATTTTTTCTCATTAGATGTACATATCTGTGCAATGTGCGAACTCTCATTTTTTCATTTGGTAAAATTGCGAGTTTACTTCATACATAGAGAATTTTTACCCTCCCAAGAGTTTAAGTTTGGCGTATCCCTGCCTATGTCTGTTAAGTCAAAGAGTCAACTTTGACATTAATATGGAAATAATTCAACATTACAAATATTATTCAGTATTTTTTGCAGCATTAGTAAGAATATGGTTGCTTTCATTACAGTTGTTGGTAACAGTTTTGAGTTAGTAGCATATGAAAACATTCTTGCTACAGTGACAATAACATGACTCTAGGTGGAGTAAATGATAATATATAATACTTTGTGACCTTTTAACTGATGTAACTACTCTAATTTTTTTAGAAGATGCTATTGTAAAAATATGTGCTTTAATCTTTTTCTGCCCCACAGTGTCAAATCAACAAGGCACTCAACGGAACCAACTTGGATTTTCATGAAACTTTCAGAAAGCTTAATTTTTAACGTCTTAAAATTAGATATTATCAATTGCCCTCTCGCACCACAATCTGCTTCCATCAATAAATGCATTTCCAGCTTAGATGACCTAGCCTCAAAAGCTGTTTTTAAAATCTAATTACACATCAACTTTGGATGACTATTTTTTTTTAATGTATCTAAATTTACGATGTCTAAAGAATAAACTATTCTACAGACAAACCAAAAATTAAAACTTCTGAGAAAATGTGTTTCATGTAGAAAGCACAACATTCATTAGGTGAAGAACATTTACAATAACATTAATTTGCATTACAATCAAAGTTTTTCAAAACTGCATAGAAGCTATTAATATAGTTATTGCTTTTAAATATGATGTTACACTCTTAATAATGTGATAAACCAGTTTAATTAAAAAATATATATTATCCAGCATCTTAGCACATTTTTTTCTTTTGTTTTTATTTTAA